>BSBK01001913.1:1842500-2057500 GCA_027943335.1 Chamaecyparis obtusa
TATCTAGCTTCCAAGGCTTTAACCCCAAGAACCAAATTTGATTAATGTGAGTTAGAGTGGTGGGCTTACACCTCCTTCTCATGTGGGTCGTTCCCAGGATCTTTTTACCTCAACCAGAAGGCCCATCTAAAGGATGAATTTAAAAGCATGGATTGGAAATGAAAGGAGTCTAGATTTATGATTTTCCCTCAAGGGGAAAATAACATACTCTCCTATCCAATTTTATTTTCTCCCAAACACATCAAGCACACTTGTTCATTCCTAAAGTCACTATTACAACATAAAATCAAGTGGGTCTAGGTTTTTTATTGTCTCAAAGAGACAAGAGCATACTCTCATATCACTTAACAAGATGCTACAAGTGGATTTTTTTAAAGATGCCTAAGAAAAGATATTAATGAGAAGACATGATGTTTGTTTGTATCTCCTAGGCAACCTACAACACCAATAAGATTAGTAGTTTCCAAGTGATTCTTTGGCAAGCATCCTACAACCAAAAATATGTTAGTAGTTTTAAGAGTTGATGACTTTGGTAAGAATTATTTTTGTGAAATTACCTACACATGTTATAGCCTACAAAATAGATGGTCAAGGATAATATGAAGCCAAAACAATCACCAAAATTAAAAAATATTAAGATTTAAAGCTCCAAAAATCCTCTATGGTTCTAATATGAGTAAAAAGAGAATAAAATTTTATGTGTAGACTTGTATGAGTATACACATAGAATCATATGAGAAAACACCTAATGTAGAGTTCTGGTATGAGAATATACCATGCTCAGTGCAAGAATCTCTAGGTTGTAGTACAAGCAAACAGGGCTAGAAAGAATGTAGACAAAATGTAGATAGAGGGGGTTAAAGCCAATACGAGTATTCTTAGCATGTCATATGAGTATACTCAACATGCAGTATGAGTAAATAGGTCAGAATGATGTTTACTCGTATGTGGATTCTCACTGCCTTGTACGAGGACTGCCAGAGTTTTGGAAACAAATGATGAAAATCCTCAAATGAGGAAGAAATTTGTGTGGTGGGTGTCCCACCGAGCATGCCATAATGTAGATGTAGTGAACCTAACCTGTCAGGAGTACATGTAGACAATTAAACATTAGTTTAAAACATGCATGCAACATGTGACAAAGATTAAAACACACCACCTCTGATTGAACCAAAATGGGAGCACCCAAGCCCCATTTGATTTTTTCATTTTGGATAATGTTGATGTGCTCTCCAAACACAATGAGAAGATCCCCAATGTAAGCTAAGGTGATTAAATCCTAAATGAAAGCCAAAAGGAGATCCCAAATGGTGCAAAACTAGTATGAAGAACTAGCTTGCAACACAGACTCCAATGATGAGAATGATGAAGATTAAAACTACAAATGATATGTAAGATTGAGATTATTTAACCATTAAACATGATATTTGATTCGGATTGAAAATAAAATGTAATGTAATGTAAACTAATATTCATTCACCATTAAAATTATTCTATGTGATCTAGATTGAAAGAAATAACAAGGAAACTAACATGCTAAAATTTCTATGAAATTCTAGAGCTAGACTAACATGATAACAATGTGTAAAATGAATTGGTGATTTACTCTTGGAAGGGCCTCTATTTATAGATTTTTGGAGGGAGGTAGAGGGATTGGATGAGGTGGCACATATGTGACATCCACATGGGAGCCACATAGGAGACACATAGGCTAGAGAGGATGGCTATGATGAAAGGTCAATTTGAGACAAGATGGGCATTTAAGGTTTGAAGGGCTCAAGGTTGATCACAAATGTGTGAGAAACTTTGGGGAAGAGTGTGGGGGAAAAATTTGTAAGAAAGAGTTGGAGCATTTAAGGAAGTTTTGTGATTTCTTGGGAAGAGTTGCTCACACATATGTGAGAAACTCATTATCTCTAATGAGGTTAGGAATAACTTTTTAAGTGAGGTTAACGGAGTATTAGGTGGGAGAGAAGGTTTAGCAAGTGAGGTGATGGGTGTAGGCTAGGTTTTAGGTAGGAATTTAGATTAATTTAGATTAATCCAAGATTAGAAAAATATTAGGATGTGGAGGGATTTAAATAAGTAGAAATTTATTCAAAAAGGGATTTATGGGGGGACATGTATTAAAATAAGTTAAATACATTAGAGTGGGGAGTATTTAAATTAGATTCAAATACTTTAGATAATGAACCCAACTTAATTAATTAATTACAATTAAATGGGTAGAGGAATATGACAATAATGATTAATTAAATACAATTAATTATGATGTCACATGGATTATTAATTAAATGAATTTAATTAATAGGAATGATTTTTAGGTGTCTACAGTATTATTTCATGCTTTTTGTTGAGATACATCTTTTTGATGACATTGTACCATGATGACTTTGTATCGATGTTTTGATGTCATGATACATGATGACATTCTTATCTTGATTATTTTGATATGATCTCATTGTACTTGATAGTGATATATTTTCTTGGTATATATGAGATGCATGGTATTTATACAATGCTTATATGATGAATGCACATTTCTTGTTTTATATTTTATGTAATGTTTATGCACATGTATGATAGATGATGGACTTATGTATGCTTGGATGTACAATGTATTTCTTTTTATTACTTTTCATGTGATATGGATGCAAGCGGATATATGATTGTGAATGAATGAGCTTTTATATATGCATATGGTTCTAAATGATCATGATACTAACATAAAATACAGGATTATTTTTGTGTCCCTTATAAAGTACTCAATCAAATCAGAAATAATAAATATAATAATATAAACAAGTTTAGATCCCAAGTTTGATTTTCCCTTTTGTGTTATTTCACTAATCAAGTCACATGAATGCTAATGGATGCAACTCTAAAATGCTTATGCAATATTTTGTGATTGTCATTGTTTCAAGATTTTGTAGTATACTTTTTATCATCATAGAGCTTTTGTTAGCAATAAGTATAAACATCAATGACTTTCAAAGTCGATGATGAACCAAAGTACTTACTTATGTTAGTGTTAGTTACATGCAAGTATGCAAACACGTATTTCTTCTTTTCTTGCAAAATGATAATTGATTGTCTGCAATGACCCTTTATCATTCATATCCTTGCAAAAATTTCTGATTTTTCACAATACATATGAAAGGAGTCGAGGTATGTGCAGTGTACCACATAAAAGGAGGCTCTTGTCACAGATACCTAGTTTATTTGACATTTATGGATCATTGGCACCACATCAACAAACATAAATCAAAGAAAATATATTGCCGCGTGTCCTTGTTCCTCTATTTCATATACATAATTGAGTTACTCAAGAGACATGATATACAAAACATTAACAGCATGATGATCATAGCTTCAAGCCAATTGTTGTGTAACTGTTGATTTGTTTATCTATTTATGGTGTCAAGAAACATATGTGCATGTATGTAGTGTTAAGAAACATAGTCTTGTGTTAAGGATTGTTTGATTACTGAACTTCATCTAATTTGTGTTGATTTATTAATTTTCATGATGAGTTTATCTGCAAAGTGTTTAAAAACATTGTTTGATAGGTTTGGTGTTGAAAAAATCTAGTGTTTTAGTGGCAAACCATCTAGTAGCCGAGAGACTAGGATGACCAACTTGGATTGGTTAAATGATCGACTTATCAAGATACTGACATGGCCGATAGAATTCTTGAGAGAATTCCCTCAGTGAGATGCTAGTACCTAGAATGAAGACATTGATCGATTCCAAGCCGTGATCGTTAGATGTAAATTGACTAAGATGCACAAGGTCATAAAAGTGACTCAAGATATATACAAGAAATCTGAAGCCAGTACAAGAAAGATAGATAATCATTGTATTGATAGATAGAGCATTGATTACAAGTAGTCCATATTTATCACGTCTTCACCACTTGGCTGATTTTGCTATTTTTGCTACCAAGACACCTGTTTACCAAGTTTTTGTCAAGGCACTTTTTTTCTTTTTCCAAATTTTTGGTACTTTTTCTATTTTTTGAATTATATGTGTGTGTAAGTATTTTTACTTTTTTTCATCGATTCATCAAGGCGCTTGTTTGCCAGGTTTTCACCAAGATGATCATTTTTCAAGAATTTTTCCAATGTTTTTGGATTTTATGGTTTTCCACTATTTTTTTCTTTTCTTCAGGATCATTTTTCATAGTTTTTTGTATTTCTTCAGGATCAATTTTTTCTATACGAGTCTTGCCTCAAGAATATCAAGCGTAAAACCATTTTAGGTGGAGAGTGTTGATTGGATATGAAAGGACATCTCCTTCAAGTGTAGCTAGTTGATAAGCACTTGATCCATAAGAAGTGGTGACAACAAAGGGACCCAACTAGCTAGGTTTAAATTTTCCTTTTTGGTATTTGTGTTGTTTGTTCTTTGGGTTTTCTCTTAAAACTAAGTTTCCTACCTGAAATGTTCTTAGTTTCACTTTCTTATTGTATCCTCTTGACATTCTTTTCCTGGTAGACTTTAAGATGGTCAAACACTTGTTGCCTACACTCATCTAACAATTCAAGTTCTTGTATATGTGAGATTCAATACTCCTCATTAGTAACTAGATTTTTCAATGAAACCCTCAGTGATAGAATCTCAACTTCAATTGGTAAAACTACCTTTGACCCATAAACAAGTGCAAAATTATTAACTCATATTGGTGTTCTGATGTTGGTGCAGTATGTCCATAGTGCTAGATTAATCTACAAGTGCTAGTCTCTTCTTGATTTGCTTAATGTTTTGTGTATGATCTTTAGGATTGTCTTGTTTGATGCTTTAGCTTGTCTATTACCTTGAGTGTAATAGATCGAGGAACAATGCTTTATGATTCTGAAGTGTAGACATAAGCCATCCATATCTTTGTTTTTGAATTTCTCCTATTGTTAGTTATAATTGATGAGGGTACCCCATACCTACAAATTATGTAGTTGAGGATAAACATTGAGATTTGTTTTCATGTAAGAGTGGCCAAGGGAATTGATTTGACCCACTTCATGAAATACTCGTTGGCTGTGATAATGTATTTATGTTCGTTGGAAGAATTTTAATAAGTTTTTCCTACTAGATCAAAGTCCCATTGTTGATATGGCCAATGTGTGATTAAATGAATTAACTCCTTGGCTAGAGCATGTATTAGGTTTCCATGAACTTGACATTTCTTGCATGTTTTGGCATAGTGAATAGCATTTTTTTCTATTGTGAGCCAATAGTATCCCACTTTTATAAGTTTCTTTGCTAATGAAAAGTCATTCAAGTGAGACCCACACACACCTTCGTGGACTTCCTTTAATGTATGATTCAACTCTTCACGTTCTAAACATCTAAGTAATGTTTTGTCAACATGTCTATACAAGTCATTTACAATTATTAAATAACATGATGCTGCTCTTATTAGGCATATTTTTTATTTTTTGAGTAATTTTTAGGAAAAGTTTGGACTTTTAGGTAATTGTAGATATGATAATATATGGATGGTTCTTGGGGTTCTAGAGAATAGACTATCTGGGAATCTGGTGAGTCATAGGAAGGAAAGGGGAGTTCCTCCACTAGAAAGACATAGCAAAATTAATGCTCTTCTAATTGTAACATTGATGCTAAGGTAGCCATCACATAAACTACTCTATTTTTTGATCTTGGAGTCTATTCAAATGTGATGTCTACAAAATATTTCTTTAGATCATCAACCATTTTCTTGTAAGACATGAGCTTCTCATCCTTAGTTTTATAATCATCATTCACTCGATTAATAATCAAATATGAGTCTCCATAGATTGTAATTCAACCATCTTCCATTCAATGAAAAGTTTGAGTCCATTTACTAAGGCTTCATATTCTGCTATGTTGTTAGTGTAAGGGAATACCATCCTGTATGCCTTAGGTATATTGTATCCTTGGGGAGTGGTAAAAAGACAACTGGATCATGATTCTTATTGTGTGAAGGAACCATCAAAGTACATTTTCTATGGATGTTCTGTCAAATGCATAATTGTTGCATCTGGAAATTTAATGTATAGAGGTTTGTCTTCTTACATCGGTGCTTCAACTAGTTGTTCTTCTATTATTTATTCCTTAATAGCTTTCCTATCCACATATTCAATGTCGAATTCACTTAGAATTAAGACCCACTTTGCTAGTCTTCCTATCAAGGTTGCTTTATTCAACATATACTTTAATGGATCGATCTTAGCAATCAACTTTACCTTATGTGAAAGCATGTAATATCTCAATTTTGGGGACATAAAGACAACTGCTAAGCATGCTTTCTAAATCATTGAATAATTTAAATCATATGAAATAAGAGTCTTGCTGATATAATAAATTAATCATTCCTTGTTTGTTTCATCTTCTTGTGCAAGCAAGACTCCTAGAGAAGTATTAGTTGCTGAGATATACAATAGTAATGGTTTTCCCTGGAGAGGAGCCATTAAGACTAGAGGACTTGTGATATATTTCTTGATCTGATTGAAATTCTTATCACAATCCTCATTCCATGTGAAGGTTACTCCCTTATGAAATATTTTGGTAAAAGGTTGAGCCTTATCAGCTAGTTGAGAAATGAATCTTCTGATTGGTTGGAGTTTCCCTTGTAATGTCCTTATTTGACTTATGTTCCTTGGTGGTTACATTTCCAATATTGCTTTCACTTTATCTCAATCCACTTCAATTCCCTTTGCTAAGACAATGAATCCTAATAGTTTACCTGACAATACACCAAATGCACACTTTTTAGGATTTAATCTCAAATTGAATTTTTCTATTCTATCAATATATTTTTCTCAAGTCCTTTATGTGGGTAGTCCTTACTCTTGACTTGGTGAGTGTATCATCCACATAGTCTTCCATATTCTTGTGCGTCATGTCATGAAATATTATTGGCATTGATCTCGAGTATGTTTCTCCTACATTCTTGAGACCAAATGGCATGACATTCCAATAGTACATACCCATGCACATGTGAATGTTGTTTTCTCTTGGTCTTCTGGAACATTTTTAATTTGGTTGTACCCAGAGAATCTGTCAATTAGTGAACACATCTTATAACTTGTGGCAAGGTCAACAATCATGTCAATATTTGGAAGTGGGAAATCACCTTTAGGAAAAGCTTTGTTCAGATCTCTAAAATAAGTACACACTCTTATTGATTTATAAATCTTGGAAACTTGAACAATATTTGAAATCCATTCAATGTAATCTATTACTCGTATAAATCCAACTTTCAACAGCTTCTCAAGCTCATCCTTTACTAGTGGATGCATTTTCCTGAGTTTTTGTTTAACTGGCTTCACTCCTGGAGCAATAGATAGATGATGCATTATTAAATTTGTGTCAAGTCTTGGCATATCAAAATATGACCAAGAAAATTTTACCTTCTTTTCTTTGAAGAATTGTGTAAAGTTTTATTTTTATTCATATGATAGTGATCAAGAAATATGGATCATTTGAGGACATTCCATTGTGCTAAGATTTACTATTTGAGTAGGTTCAATCAAAACTAAAGATCTTTCTTGAAAATGCCTGAGAAGGATATAAAGAGTCTCATCCTTTGGTGCCTCTAAGAGGCTTTCACCATCAGATACATCTTTTATATTTACTTTTTTACGATTTGATACTGCCAATACCTACTATTCACCATCAGATCTTATTTTCTTTTTCTTTTTCTTTTTGAGACTAAGAAAATTGATATCCCCTTGTATCATATTTATTCTCCTTGTATTGGTGGAAGAAGTGAAGGGTTCGCAAGCATTAATATAGAAGGCTAAAGTGTAGTCATTGTTAAAGGATAAAAGGTTCATGGATTCAGATTCAGTCTAGTCCATGAGTTTGGATTCACCAAGGATAGGGATTCACACGGCTTAAGAGATAGCATCGCGTTATTATCAATATTAGTGACTGGAAATATGATTTCTATCAAGTTAGTTTATGAAGAATTATTAAGAATATTAAGGTTGTGATCATCATTATCGGAGTCATTGTTAGTGTTATGTAAGTCTAACCTAATTAACCTAGCATTAGAACTTTCACCTTCTTCAAAGCATAATGTAGGAGCATATTTATGTATCACTTCAATATCTATATCCATTGTAAAATTGGAGAGTGTGTCCCATTCATGCTCATGTGAATCTATTTTATTATCATCTGATCTACCCAAGAAATGGGCTATAGTCATTAGTGTTTCTTCTTCTTCTCAGAATCATTATCTTCTTGTTGATTCTCAACTTCTTGTAAAGGTATTTGTGGAGATAGGGATGTATCCCATTGATTCTCAAAATGAGGAATATCAAGAACATGGGTAACAATAACCAATTGCCCCCAATTAGGGTGTCTCTCTTATTGTTCATCTTCTAATTCTTGTTTAGATTCAGGAATGATAGGAATGGTACTTAGGTCTGATAACATATCTCCTTACAAGAGTAGTAATCTTTCATATGAGATGTTTTCTCCTTCTACTTCTTCTTCATCAACCGAATCATATGCTCTATCAAATACATGACTATCTCTGGACATAGGGTGAGATACTTCTTCTCTGAAACCCAAACCAATTTTATCTTCAGGGTTGTCGAACTCCATATGCATTGGTTCTACAAGTCCTTCCTTATTTTTTCCAATTGGTCATTTACCTTTGTAACCCATTTGTTTTATAATGTCATATCATTTTCCATATTTTTTTGGTGATATCTCAACATTCTTAACATTTCCATCTTGTTCGTCTTCCAGGAAAAACTTTAAGAAACCCCCTCCCTAGAAAAAGTGTAAAATCCTAGCGAATCCTACATTATTTTGGCTGGAAAAAAATAATATTATTGCTGAATTTTTTTTTCTGAAAGAAAAAAATATTAATTTAATTGGCAATTTTTTTCAATTATATGACAATTCTGTAAAATCCTGGCAAATCTTTCATTGTTGAAGAAAATCACGGATAGAAGTACACATACCTAGCAACCATCATTTAATCATTATTGTTATATGGATCCTAATTAATTATCATACTTGAAGGTTAAATTTAATACTTTTAAATTACCTTTGAAAGCTCAAATGACTTTTAATATTTTAGTAAGGTGTCCTAAGTTAGTTTTATATAATATGACATATAGTACACCTATTTTTATAACCGTTGGTGTAATACCCCAAAAATGGGCTATATGTTCATTAACCTCCTACATCGACAAATCGAACAAAATCGACATCGAAGTCCTAACCTAAGGCACATCTAAACATCATCGAATCATAATTGATTATCTTAAATTCTGCTTCGGGGAATATTCCTAGTAATATTCCTAATCATCATAATTATCTTTAATTTTATAATTATTTGGCAATAAATCACATTTATCCTAAAGCTTGATTAATTAAATATTTTTATATTTAATTAATTAGATTTAATATCTTGCCACTTAATTGTGTAATTAAATTTAATTCTATCTATTATTAATTGTATTATTTAATTTTGACAATAAATCCAAATATCCTATGAATAATTGATTAAATTTTTATTTAATTAATTAAAGCAAGTTGTCATTATTTAATAATATAGTTTTTAATAAAAATTTGATTAAATAATTGATTAACCCATAAATCAATTATTTTATTTTTAAAAGCAGTTAAGTTGGAAATAAATCACTTTATTATTAAATTAATTCATAAATAAAACATGCACAATCATAAAAGCAAACAACTATCAATTATCAATTAAAGCTAAACTCTATTTTGAGTTAAAGCTTAGCTTTTGCATGTTTTTGTGAGTTAATTATCCTTTATTTAAAAATAACTCAAAAATCAACCTGAGTTATTTGAGTGATTTATGGTTTTTTTTCATGCACCTCCAAAGCCTTGGATTTCTATAAAAACAATGCTCAGCTCTTCATAATTCATCTCTCAATCATCTTGCAAATTGCAAACTTACTCTACAAGAATCATAGCATATCAAATTTGGAGAATTTGCACAATTGGAGCTTGAAAGAATCAACTTGCGAATTGAAAGCTTTGTGAGATCAATTTCAATTGCATATTTTTTTTATCTTAGCATAGAATTTCATAGTTTTCATATCATTGTTAGAATCTTCATTGTTAGATCATTTAGCATTTATTTCATATCAGTTTTTCAATAGCATTCATAGCATATCAGTTTATCATTCTTATTGCATAGAAAATATCAAAAATATAGATTAATTGCATTCAATTTCATATCCATCTTTTGCATTCAAATCCTTCATTTAGGTGTCATCTAGGTCACTGATCTCGATTACAATCTGAGAACATCAATCTCGCACCTACTAGAAGGTTGTAAATCGCTTGGTTAGAGTAGATTTCAATTTTGCACGATTTTGATTATCACTAACCTCTAATGTTTTACTGAGTGTTGTGTCTATAGATCAGGTACAATTTTTACACACACATTTCTGGCACCCACCGTGGGGCAACCCACCTTTGCATGCTGATTTTGATTCTTGGAGCTAAAACCCTAAAGTTTCAAAGATTTAATTTTATCTCCCAAACGGCTTGGATTTTTGGTCTGAAATTTTTTTTGCAGATTGGAGACATATCAAGGAAGTTTCAAAAAAACATTCAGAATTTTCTAAATTATTTTGAATTTTTAATAAATTTTTTTTGATTTTTCATAAAAAATTAATATCTGACGCAAATCAGCATATTTTTCTAAAATTTTTACATTTTTGGAAAGCTCTTCAAATTATACAGGGGGTCTATTATTTGTGTTTTAAATTTGGATGCAATTTAATAGCTCAAATAGTCAATTTGCAAAAACTGATCTGTTTTGATAAAATGGGTCTCTAGGGCACAAATGAAGAGATTTTTCTAAAATTTTTGCATTTTTGGAAATCTATCTATTTTTTAGTAGGGGTCTCTATTCTAAATTTCTATTTTTTTGGCCAAAATCATATCAAAAAAATTAGATCTTGTTGACTAGGTCAAATGTAGTGCAAAAAAAAAATTAAAATTTTATGATGTGTATGCACTTATTTTTCATATGATTCAATGCATGATATGAGTTGTCATTTAGATTAATTTATGGTTATTATTTCTCCTAACAATTGATTTTTAGAGCTAACCCTATGGTTTTCATAAGTTGAATATATTTTGCATATCTTGTTTGCTTGTTGGAGAGTTCGTCACTTGCTTGCATGGAAAAGCTCAACAAAAATTGCTAAAAATCAAGTAGAATCTACTAAGCGCGTTGCAAGGATCACGAGGTATTCTCCTTGTTCTAAAAACATTTTGATTTGGACTTAAAATAAATCTCTTATGTGTCAAGCTTATGTGCATCTTTTCATGCTTTTGATCTATTTCTACACACTTGCATAATTTGATACTAGGTTGTGATCCCTCAAGGATTCATTAAGTAGTCTTAGAATACTTGTGATTGATCTTGATTGCTATCTTGGGTTATTGGACTCGCTAATCCACCGGCCCCTCATTTTTGCCCCGTGGTTGCAATCTCAGCGCCACAAAGGGGAGGGGTCAACAGGACAGAAGCGTTAAGTGTTCCACTTGGCAATCCTTTTGTGCTTTTAGGAACTCACTTGTTTTCTAAGTTGTGGACTCATTTTTAGCTTGTGTGAGGTGTTAAGTATTCCACCTTGTGGACTCATCTCATATTTGCTTTAAGCATTAAGTGTTCCTCTTTCTACTTTTTGGATGCTTTTGGTAGATTTGCTTTTGGGAATATATCTGTGCTCACATAGTAATTAGGCCCTATGAACACTATTCATGATTCTTGAGAGATTGGATTCCTAGAGAAATCTTTCTTGATGACAGAATCTTTGTAGGTAGGGAGGATACTTAGTTCATTTCACATTCAACTTGGTTAGTGCATCTTCTCTTATTGATCGACACATTCTCTTTCTGGAGAGGTTGATAGATCACGTAGGGTTGATATCACGAGCTTTGGTGAATCAAAATTGGTTAGTGCATCTTCTCTTATTGTTTGATACATTCTCTCCCCAGAGAGGTTGATAGATCACGTGGAGTTGATATAACAGACCTTGGTGGAACAAAACTTTGTCTTAGCGTGTCGGATTAATCTGCTTGCTTTGTTTGGGTTAAAAGTGAAGAGGTGTCAAAACCTTGAATCTGGAGCCAAGTCCCCTTGTGGTATAAATCTGTGAGTCACCTTTAGAGAGGGTTAACCGTAGCAGACAATCCCTTCATAGGGAAAACTGCATTGACGGAACCTCAAGTGGTAATAGCCATTTTCACCATGGTAGTGACAACCGCTATATAAATGTCCTTGTGGAAGAAATCTCCATGGGTATGGTTCATTGTTGGGTTGTCAGATCTCCCTAGCAGCTCTTGAAGATTAAGTTCTCAGACTGTGTCAAAACCCTGGTGCGCCAGGATTGGAGTTCACCCCTTTGAATCATAAAAGTTGCAGAGTCAAACCATTACTAAAAACCCTAGAGAGGCCAATTTTTCACTTTCAGGTATATGTGTGTTATTGCAAAACTTTTCAGAACATACACAATTAGTACTCTCAGGGATTAGCACAATTTGGTCACTTGATTGTTCATGCGCAAGGTTGCTTTTGCCCTTGTTCATTGTTTTCAGACATGCTTGGAATCACTTGCTTGCTGTTTTACGTGCTTGTTTATCTACTTGGCTATTAAAAATGATCAAATCTGGTATAACCTTCAAAATCTGGACAGTACAATTTGCAAACAATCCAGAACTGAAGACCTTAAATTTTGCAAAAATTGACGTAAATTCTTTTTGGAGTCAAAAGTCATTTCAAAAAGTCAAAAGTCATACAAGTTTTGTCAAGTGTCATTTTAGTATTGCCCATCTATCGTACGATTGAGAACCCAGTCTCGTACGAGTTTTCAAACTAGCAAATTCAAGAAAGTCAAAATCCTATTAGCAACTATCGTATGATATTTACAACTATCGTTTCATTGCTACCCAACTGTCATACGAGTTTTACAACTGTCGTTTCATTTCTACCCAACTGTCGTACGAGTTTAGCAACTATCATTTCATAGACTATCCAGTGTCGTACGAGTCTGCAGAGTGTCGTTTGGAAAAATTTGAGAGAGTTGTCAGAAATTGTCAAATTGCAAGATATCCAATGTTTCCAGCCTAGTTCTAGAATCTGTCAAAAATATCATTGTGTCAGGAATAGAGCAGTAGCTATTGAGCATTCTACCATTTTCTGAGTTTGATCTTTTGAATCCGATCTAGTCTTCTGTTTGATCAATTTGAGTCCTTTTTATCTCGTGTCAAAACCTTGTCATAACTATCAATCTTCAATCAATCTTCAAAAATAGACTAAGTGTTGAGAACTCGTGTCCGCTATCTTTTGGGCGATCTATCCCATACATCCAGGGCACAGTTTCCTTCACCCACATCTCATCAGATCTTCAAAACTATCATAATCTTGACAAGGTTGCATCATCCGATTTTCTCGAATCAAATTGTTCTTCAGTTGTCTTCATCCTTTTCTTCTGTTTCATTCAAAGTTAATGGTGGAGACCAGAGCTTCTTCACACAAGAAATCAGAACAAACATCTCAGAACTTACCTTTGACCAATACCCCAGGTCCAACTCTTGAACAACTCATCAAGTCAGGTATCTACGAAGACGACGGTCTCAGTAACTTTCGATTGAAAACTGGTTACATACCTCCTCTATCAACTCACAGAGGTAATCAACAAACTCCTCAATCTGTTCCAGGGAGCCCAAAAACTCCTACCATGTCTCAAGCAGGGACAAGCCATGGTTCTCTAGGAGGAGGGTCCCAAGGACACCATTCTCAACATAATGCCGACCAAGAACCTACCCCCTTGAAAATCCATCGATGTCAGAATGACGATGAATTCAAAAGAATGATGAGGCATTTCTTGAAAGTGGATAGAGAGGCATACTTTTTACAATTAGCCCAGGAAGGGGCTAAGCTTCCTCCCAACTTTAACATTGATGATATAATCACACATGAGGAAGAAACTCCACTCACAGCTATGACAAAATAGATGCATGCTATACAAGTCAAATTTAACAATCTTAAGAAGGAGAAGGAACCCAAGGATTTCTCCATGGAGGCCCTATGTCCTTTCCCGTTCGACAAAAACTTGTATATGCCACAATTCCCAAAAAGAGTGGAGATACCAAAGTATGACAAATATGACAGACACTCTGATCCTCAAGATCATGTTAGAGAGTTCTGTATGCAATCCATGGAATTCATGCATGAACCGACTTATCTAATGCATCTTTTTCCTAGATCCTTGGGAGGAGCATCCATTCAGTGGTTTTCAAGATTACCTTCTACGATCAAAACTTTTGAGGAATTGATTAAATTATTTTATCAACAATATTCTTACAATATTCAACATCCGATTACCATGATCGATATCTGTAACCTCAAGCAATATCCAGGGGAATCATTCCTAACTTTTCTCAAGAGGTGGCGAAAGAAGTTTTCTCTATATGCTAGACCAATTCTCGAAATGGAGAAACTTGAAATCTTTATCAATAACCTTGTTCTAGAGCTCAACTATCCATTAAAAATGCAAGATCATGTATCTTTTGATAAAATGGTGGATAATGCAATCAAGATTGAGAAAGTACTTGTCAAGAAAGGAGAAATCACACTTCAAAAGGATAAGTCTGAATCTGGATCTAGCTCAAAAGATAAAAACAAGAGCTGGAATAGAAACAAAGGTATCATCTTTGATGGTGTTGTTGACACTATCTGCACCCCATCAAAGGCACCGGCCTACAATCTCACCCTTGCCACCAAAGCCATTGAAGCTTCAGAGCAAAAATCTACTGAACCATCTCCAAAGAAGCCATTCAAACGATGGGATAATAAACAAAAGTTTACTCCCCTGGGAGAATCTTTGGAATCTACCCTGAGAACCCTGATAGCTGATAACATGATCTCTTTACCACCAATCTGAAACCTTGATCCGGATCCAAAACCATATTGGTGGAAAGATAATGAATTCTGTGCTTTCCATCGGACTAAAGGCCACAGAACTAATGGATGCTTCCACTTGAAGCATACCATTCAAGACTTGATAGATCAAGGGGACATCACAATCGATACTCCTACTAGTAATAATGATCACACAGCATTTACAGAACTGTTTCCACAACATGGCAAGGGAGTTTCCACTTCTCAGCCTAACATGGGGGCAAAAGTCAACTATGCCTAACCTGGAAACAATGCTGTCATCAATATGGTTGAACCTTGTCTCTCTGAGAGCTGCAATGTCATCACGATTGTATGAAGAGATAGAAATCATTCCTCAGCTAATGCGGTTACCAGATCACAAGCTCAGGCTCATCTGAAAGGACAAACACCAAGTTCATCTAATGTCCCTAAGATACCTTTCAATCTCACATCTGCTTCTAAATAGAAGGTTGCCTCGAAATCTTCCAATCCAAAGGATACAAGACCTACATCTTACAGCATCGTCCAACAACTCCAGACCACCAATGCCAAAATCTCTATGTTTGAGTTACTTTGAATATCTCCAGCTCACAGAGATATCCTAGACAAAGCTTTGCTCGGCTCTAATGTTCCTGATGATCTAGATCTAGACAAGTTCCAGACTATGGTTGGTCATCTAACGTCTCCGCAATATATCTCCTTTTCAGAGGAAGATGACAACTCCCTAAGTCACCCACATAATCAGCCCTTGCACATAGAAGTCTTGATCCAGAACCGTCGAGTCAAACATGTGTTGATAGATGGGGGCGCAGGCCTCAACATTTGTTCTTACAACTTAATCACACAGTTGGGATTCTTAGAGATGGCTATTGATCCTCGAAAGAAGATCACCATAAAAGCCTATGATGAACAAGAAAGAGCTTCTAAAGGCACCATTGTCTTACCTATCCGAGTGGGTCCGGTCATCAAAGATACCACATGTTAGGTGCTTGATCTACCATTGGCTTACAATATCCTTCTAGGGAGACCCTGGATACATGAAATGCAAGTCATTCCTTCTACGTACCATCAATGCTTGAAATTTCCCTATGAAGGAGTGGAGGTTACTATCCTAGCAGATCTGAGTACAACTTGTAATACATTGAAGGAAAGTGCCAATAAGCTTGTTCCCAATAACAGAGAATCTTCCATCAAGTAGCTAAATGTTGCTTCCACATCCAAGATGGACGACATTGCTAAAGAGATCAATATCAAAGAAAATGGGATGGGAGAATACACTATAGAGCCAGTCTTGTCTCTGACATCTCTCCCAATCTCACCTAAGTTGTATGGACAATCATTGAAGCAGTCTAAATTAGAACCTAAGGAGCCTATGGAAGCATACAAAAGAAATTTTGTGGCAGAGCAAGTATCCAAACAAGAATTTGAAGAGGATGAAGCTGTGCTGGCATGGCTATATAAAGAGGATTCTGAATCTAAAATTGTTCAACCTAGTGAATCTATAGCACCTACAATCCCTTCTAATTCATATGGTCCAGGAAACAAATTGATAGCCAAGATGGGATATTCCGGTCAAGGACCTCTAGGAATCAGTGGAAAGGGTCTTGTGACACCCATTTCCCATATTGGTAGAGCCAACAAAGATACTGATGGCTTAGGCTTTAAGAAGAAACCATATCATCTCAAAGGTGGTTGTTCTCATGTCATAAAACAAATTGCACTAGGAGAACCCCTTCTCAAGAAAGATGAGACAGAACCCTCAGATGATGATTCAGATAGTTCAGAACTCATCCCCTATGAAAAATTGCCTAAAGAGATCAAAGATCTTCTTGATGATAAAGATGATCCTATCAGAAGAATTAATGTAGTAGAAACACAAGAACCTACTGTAGCGCAAGAGATGGTTGCACCACAAGAACCAACTAATCTCAAAGGCAATCAAACTAATCAAGAGGAAGGGGATAGTTATTCTGACACTGATTCCCATGAATATGAATTCAAGTCAGAGACTGAGGGTAATCCTTCTTGGGGTATTCATCCTGATTTCACAAATTTTCTAAGATTTCCTAGAGATCCTGACTTAGAAGCTGAGTCAAATGACTATGAATGGGGTGCCATTCCAGAAGAAGATGAGCTTATAACAGAGAAATATATTGATGTTATTCACCAATATGTATCTCAACCCAACATAGGTCTAGAGTGAAACAATGAACTTAACGTGTCTGATCCACCTATGGCTGAAGAGGACTCCCATGATGATGTTGAGCCTATTCATGAATTGAACATTTTGAGCTGTAATATCACCTTTGAACTTGAGTGTTGGGTTAGGACCAATGATGACATACCCATGACTGTGAACACCATATCCCAAGCCTTTCCCACTTTGACTATCCAATGCCCTGATCTTATTGACCAAACTTCCACAAACCCAAACCATGGTATTTATACCTTCCCGAATGACTATGCCCTTGCCTACTACCTCAATGCAGTTGAGCCTATGAGTACTTCCATCAGTGAACCGAGCATCAGCATGACTGAGTCGGACATCAAATATCTTAGTCAGAAAAACAAGAGTAAAAAGAAAAAGAAAAAGAGTTCTGAGGGTGAAAACCACTTTGTGGCAGTCTCAGAACCGACAATAGTAAAAAGAAAAGACGTATCTGAAGGTGAAAACCTCTTTGAGGTGCCTAAGGTTGAGATATTTGATGTCCTTCCGAGTCATTTACAGGATAGATCTCCAGTTCTGATTGAGCCAACTCAATCCATCAATTTGGGTACAACAGAGGAACCACAATTGGTACATGTAGCACAATCTCTATCAGAAGAAGAGAAACAAAAATTCACTACATTCTTATCAGACAAAAAGATCAACTTTGCATGGAAATATTCAGATATGCCAGGATTGGATCCCAATCTCATTATGCACCATCTATCCATTGCTCCTGGCGTAAAACCAATCAAACAAAGATTGAGAAAGATGCATCCTCATGTTGCACTCTTAGTCAAAGCAGAACTAGAAAAACTCCTAAAAGCTAGATTCATCTGTGTCATAGACTATGCTGAGTGGATCTCTAACATTGTACCTGTTTCAAAACCAGATGGTTCAATCAGAGTGTGCACGGACTTTAGAGATGTGAACAGAGCATGCCCTAAGGATGATTTTCCGCTGCCTAACATTGATATGATAGTGGACATGACTGCGGGCTATGAAATGTATTCCTTAATGGATGGCTTTTCTAGGTACAACCAAATCAAAATTACTCCAGAAGATCAAGAGAAAACAACTTTCACATGTGCGTGGGGAACCTTCTGTTGGAATGTTATGCCATTTGGACTCAAAAATGCTAGAGCTACATATCAAAGAGCAATGACATCTATTTTTCATGATATGATGCATAAAACAATGGAGGATTACGTGGATGATACCTTGGAAAAATTCATGATTAGAACTGAACATCTAATAGACTTGAGCATGATCCTAGACAGAATGGAACAGTTTAGTCTCCGACTAAATCCTAAGAAGTGTGCTTTTGGTGTCACTTTTGGAAAGCTCTTAGGATACATAGTTTCAAAGAAAGGCATTGAGGTCGATCCAGCTAAGGTGAAAGCTATCATAGAGATGCAACCTCCCAAGAATATCAGTCAAATGCGAAATTTGTAAGGGAGAGTACAGTCCATCAGAAGATTCATATCACAGTTAGCTGACATATCACAACCTTTCACAAAGACATTACATAAAGGTGTGACCTTTGCATGGAATGAAGACTGTGCAAAGAATTTTGATCATATCAAGAATTATCTCTCGAATCCTCCTATCTTAATGCCTCCTATTCATGGGAAGCCATTAATATTATATGTCTCTGCAACAGACACATCACTGGGGGCATTGCTAGTGCAACATGATGAAGACAAGAAAGAAAGAGCCATCTACTATATCAGCAGAACTTTAGTGGCCTATGAGAAGAACTACTCAATGATAGAGAAAGCATGTCTAGCTGTGATCTTTGCATCACAAAAATTGAGACACTATATGTTAGCTCATACCATGCATCTAGTAGCAAAAATTGATCCACTGAAATACGTACTAAGCAAGGCGGCCCTCACCGGTAGACTAGCTAAATGGGTCATGCTTCTAAGCGAATTTGACATTGAATATGTTGAAAAAAAGCTATAAAAGGTCAAGTTATTGCTGATCAACTAGCAGATGCACCCATGTTTGATGATACACCCATGCAAATGGAATTTTCTGATTCCTCTATCATGCACCTCTCTTCTAGAGCATGGCGATTATTCTTTGATGGCTCCTACACACAGAATGGATCTGGAGCAGGCATATTGTTCATCACCCCTCAAGGATACTCGATACCCAAAGCATTTAGACTAAAGTTTCCTTGCACAAACAATATTGCTGAATATGAGGCACTTCTCAATGGTATGAAAATGGCAATACAGTGGAGAGTTACAGAGATGCACATCCATGGAGACTCACAACTGGTTATCCACCAAGTCAATGATGTGTACCAAACCAAAGATGAAAAGCTCATTCCTTACAAAAGAATGGTAGATGATTTAAAGAAATACTTCATCTCTATCACATTTAAGCAAATACCCAGAATGGAGAATAAGGCTGCTGATGCAATGGTGACACTATCTACTCTCTTACAGCAACCCGAACATGAGCTACGCTACGAGTTCCTAGTGGAAGCCCTATCCTATCCTGCATATGACTCCCCTAAAACCCGCATGATCTGCACTATTGTAGGTTATGACTCATCTCGCTACAAAAATCTATTCTCCTATCTCCATGACCAAATCATCCCTGAGTCCTTTAACCATTTTGAGAAACAAAACCTTATCTGATCCGCATCCCGATATGTCATCATTGGTAATGATTTGTACAAACGAGGTCTAGATGGTACACTGCTTAGATGTTTAGAACGGGAAGAGTCTCAACGTGCATTAGAGGAAGTCCACAAGGGTATATGTGGGTCACACTCGAATGGTTTAATGTTAGCTTGAAAACTTATTAGGGCTGGGTACTATTGGCTTGAAATGGAGAAAGAGGCTATTAAATTTGCTAAAAACTATCAACAATGTCAAGTACATGGCAACTTGATTCATGCTCTAGGGAGAGATTTGATTCCCTTTACTACACAATGGCCTTTTCAAAAATGGGCATTTGATCTCATAGGTGCTATCCATCCACACTCTTCCAATGGACATACCCATATAATCATAGCTACAGATTATTTTACAAAATGGGTAGAAGCAGTTCCTCTAACACAAGCAACGGGGAAACAGATCTCTATGTTCATCCTGAACTACATCATTTGCAGATATGGAATCCCTCACTCTATAATTACAGATAACGGGGGACAATTCAAAAATAAGGATCTAGATGACTTATGTGCTAAATTCAAGATTACACAACATTGGTCTTCTATTTACTATCCTCAAGGGAATGGACAAGCTGAGGCTTCAAACAAAAATCTCCTGAAGATCTTGCACAGAATAGTGAATAAAACAGGAAGAGACTGGAATCTCATGATCAATCCAGCTCTCTGGGCATACAGAACTAGTATCAGAACGCCTACAGGGGCTACACCATTCACTTTAGTTTATGGGTCTGAAGCGGTACTACCTATTGAGGTTGAAATCCCATCACTCAGAATCAAAATGCATGGACTTGTCACTGATGAAGACTACAGAGTGTCTAGGTTACAAGAACTCAAATTACTAGATGAGTGCAAACAAGCAGCGTATGATCATCTCAGAGTATATCAAAAGAGAATGTCTAGAGGCTACAACAAGAAAGTCAAACACAGAGAATTTCAGGTTGGCGATCTAGTCTTGAGAGAGAATCCTAAAAATCAATCACATCGAGAATGCAAGGGGAAGTTTGAACCCAACTAGCTAGGTACCTTTGTAATCACTTCTACTTTTGGCTCTGGCATTTATCAACTCTCAACGACTGAAGGAGAACAGCTTCGAGAACTAATCAACGTTCTCCATCTGAAGAAATTCTACACCTAAGGCATTCAATCTATGGTAAAATGTCTTGAAAAAATCCTAAAAATCAGAAAAAGTCCTAAAAAAATGAACATCTTGGTGAAAACCTAGCAATAGGCGCCTTGATGATTCACAAAAAAAATCAAAAAATATCAAAAATTCAAAAAAATAAAAAAATATCAAAAGTACAAAAAAATTGAAAAAATGAAAAATTAAAAAAAAAATTAAAAAAAAGAAAAAGTGCCTTGGTGAAAACCTGGAAACAAGCGCCTTGGTAGCAAAAATAGAATCTCTGCCAAGATGGTGAAAACTGGGCAAACAGGCACCACTTGTTCAAAATGCTCCATCTATCAGCACAATCTTGGTCTTTCCCAGCTTTCAGTCTTGCTTTAGTTTGTACATATCTCCCGGTTTGTTTCAACATTTTCAGTTTTCAATAAGTCGGTCTGTACACCAATCGGCTCAAGCGTCTATATCCTATCAATGTTTAACACTTGGGGGCAATCAATGTCATATCCTATGGTCTCCCATGTATCTTAGATGTGTCATATCCAGTCAGAATCCTTTGAAGCTTCAAGTTGAGTCTGTCTGTCTGTCTCGTCTCCAGAAAGGATTTTGCATCTACAACAACACAATCAAACATCAAAACTCAAACTGAAAACAATCTGTGCTTCATGCTTTTATCTCCTTGTATGCTTACTGATTTGCATTGAGATTTTTTGCATATTGTGTCCCTTTGAGCTCTTCGATGATGTCCTTTATAGGATTTAGAGAGTGATGACTGGGGGCATAATCTTTTCTTTATTTTCTGCTTGTATGTGAAAATCTAACAACTTTGGAAATTTCGGATTGAAATGGTGTCCGACTGTAAGAGCCTCTATTTTGAATTGGATGGCCATGCGTACCTCGACCATTGATACCTGAAAAATTCAAGGAAGTTTGATCTAACTATTGTCTTTTTGAAGTGAATTCTTTCTCCTACTGTGAAACGTGATCTTGCCTAAGGATGTGAACGATAAAGGGTCACTACGGGTAATTCACATTGGATTTAGAATGATCTCTTGACTGTTTGATGTGTTTGCAATGTAAGGCGTACTCAGGTCATCATGACATTTATGTTTTGATGCTTGTACAAATTGCTATATCAAAATGGACGTGATATTCAGGTCATCCTGGCATTTGTGCCTTGGTGCTTATATCTAATCCGACATTCCGAAAACAAAATCAATATTCATATATCCATGGTTGTTGACCAGTGGGTGTTGTATTGATTCTTGTGCATACAAATCGATATTCATATGTCTATGGTTTCATAGCTAGTGGGCATTGTATTGATTTATCCAGTTACCTAAAAGTTCAATGATGATAACAAATCGACATATGATTAGTGACTAGGTCCTAGGTCTTAGGTTGCATTTCATCTTGCGTGCTTCTTTACATTTTTCATCTTTGCATGATCTCACAATGACTAAATGAACTTCAAAGCTTAAATGATTCTTCAATCACATCTTCAAATCTAACAAGAGCTGAACCTAACTCAAAGGTCTCTTCACAGAATCACAAGCAATGATCCTCCTGGGTTAACCATCTTTTTGACATAAGACTAAGTACTTGTCTTCATCAACCTGCAAAACATATCATGTATATCATTGCATTTACATATCATATCATAAACATTCATTGCATTACATTTATATCCATTGCATAAACATACATATTTCCATAATCATTACATCTGCATAACATTCATACATATGAAAGAAATCATTGCATTGCATTGATCCATACATACATTCTACACTACTCATAGCATTAACATCACATGATATCATCATACATAACAAAAATGACAAGTACACATGATGTCACAACCAAAAATATTGATCTCCTCTATATATCAAAAATTTCAAATAGTCAGGGGTGCACTACTGGCACAGGGTACAAACGAATGAGCTTCGTAGAGCTATCAGACACAATAATTTATCAGTGAGAAAGTAACAGATGAGAAGAGAAATCAACTGTCAGCATACTCCTCTACATCTGGTGGAGGAGGAGGTGGTGCATCTGGTATCTACTCCGCTCTCGATGCCCTAGCTCCCTCTGATGCATCCATGTACTGAGAATAGGGGGGCACTCTCTGTGCAGCAGGGACTACTGCATAGTAAGCAGATACATAATATGAGGCCCGTGCAGTCTGATGAATCACCTCTGCCTGTAATCTTTGCATCTCTACGCACTGCTCTATATGCTGCCTATCTACCTCTCGATGCCTCTCCTCTAATCTGGCATGCTCTATCTTCAAGTCCCAGACTTGGACTCTAAGCCGTCTGATAATCTCGACTGAAGTAAGAGGAACTACAAGCTCTGCATCAGCTGCTGGCATATCTATGTCCTATGTTGGCTGTGCTGGCTGATCCGCATGTGAAGGAATGCTACCCCTGTGTGCCTTACAGTGTCTAACCTCAGCACCCAAATCAAATGTGTCATCCACAACTGTACCACCTAGAAACTGCTCAGCTCCTAGAACATCATTTGCAGATCCTACTCCGCCCAGTGTACCACTCTCACCTCTACTTCATCTTTGTGTCCCAGAAGATGTACCCGCTGTAGATGTAGAAGGATGTGGAGGCCTCGCATGTCCTGGTGCTCTCTGTGAAGGAGCCATGGCTCTTTGTCTCGGAGGAGTAGGGTGTACCACCTGTGGTCTCGGTCCTGCTCTCATAGGAGCCCCTATAACATCCATAGCCTCCTCCATGGAGGGTATCAGCTCTGTCAGATCAAAAAATTGGTGAATCTGGTGATCAGCAAGCCATGCCACATATGCATCTATCACACCTGCATCAACCACCTATGGAAGGTAGTCCCAATCCCTACCAATAATCTGGCTATACTCATCTGAACCCAATGCATACGTCAGCTGAGTGGTCCATCCTAGCCCAAGCTCTCGTACTATCTGAGCATATGCTATATACTCCTGTGGAGCATCCTGAATGCGTCCATACTGACGCCAGACTCTCGTAATCACAAATCTCTCCAAAATGGTGGAAGTCTTCCCTATCAATATTTGACTCTGGAAAAAGAAGGAGAACTACTCCCTCGTAGTAGGCCAGGCCTCTATCTGCAAATATGGCCTCCATATGACAAATGTCATGTCATCCAAGCATTGGCGAAAATACTCGGTGTGACCCATGCGAACCTAAGTAACGTAACCAGCATACATATATATGATCGACTCCTGTGGCTGTCGTTGACTCTGAAACACTGGTCTCAAAACTGAGATATGCTCCCAAGCCCATATCTGCAGTACCAACACTCCTGAAGCAAATGTCTTGCAGTCCTGATACATGACCTCGTGCATCTTGAAATACAAGTGAGCTAGCAGACACTGACCCCAAGCAAGCTCAGTAGGTGTAGCCATCAAGAGTGCTACCATAGGTGCCCATCCCATCAAGAAGTCGTTCTGCTGACGGCCAGGCATAATCAACTCTTCAATCATCTCCGCAATGATACACTCTAGACGATGTGTCTGCCCATATCTCTGCACGAGTGTCTCCCAAGATATAGACCCAGTCAACTGGGTATCATCACCGAACAGTCGTTTGAAAGCATGCAGACTAGTGGATCCTCCGCTGACATACTCGGGACGCCGTGGAGCATGAAAAGGAATGCGAAGAATCCTATACACATCCTCAAGGGTCACAGTGATCTCCCCAGTCGGAAGGTGAAAAGTTTGGGTATCAGAATGAAACCTCTCAATCAGTGTAGTCAATAAACCATGATTTACCCTAATATCAGGTAAATGAATCAGGTGCTCAAATCCACAGGCAGCCAGATGAACCCTCATCGGGTCTGGCAAGGTGATACACAATCTCTGGGTGGCCGAATAAGAATGGCGAACATGTACATCAGGATATGTGATCTAAATCATAAAGAAACAGGGTGTTTTATCAGAAATTTAGTTCAAAATCAGGCCAAAAGTATCAGAATGACACAGTTTTGAAGTTTCAGAAGGTGGGGCAAAGTGTCCGCAATCAGGCAGAAGGATCAGAAAAGTTAGATTTTTGACCTAAAAATGAGTTTTTAAAACTCTATTTTTCAAACGACATTCTAGACTGGCATCAAATGTCATACGACATTCCACAGTAGATCAAACGACAATCCATAGTAATACAACATTTTTCAATCCATAGAAATGTGTGTGTGAAAATTGTACCTGATCTGTAGACACAACACTCAGTAAAACATTAGAGGTTAGTGATAATCAAAATCATGCAAAATTGAAATCTAATCTAACCAAGCGATTTACTGCCTTCTAATAGGTGCGAGATTGATGTTCTCAGATTGTAATCGAGATCAGTGACCTAGACGACACCTAAATGAAGGATTTGAATGCAAAAGATGGATATGAAATTGAATACAATTAATCTATATTTTTTATATTTTCTATGCAATAAGAATGATAAACTGATATGCTATGGATGCTAAATGATCTAACAATGAAGATTCTAACAATGATATGAAAACTATGAAATTCTATGCTAAGATATAAAAGCTATGCAATTGAAATTGATCTCACAAAGCTTTGAATTCGCAAGTTGATTCCTCAGCCTCTAATTCTCCAGCGTGATTGTGCAAAAATATGAGATGATTTGTGAACAGTTGAAGCCTTTAATTTATAGAAATCCAGGGCTTTGGAGGTGCATGGGAAAAAAAGCCATAAATCACTCAAATAACTCAGCTTGATTTTTGAGTTATCTGATAATAACAGATAATTAAGTCACAAAAACATGCAAAAGCTAAGCTTTAACTCAAAATAGAGTTTAGCTTTAATTGATAATTGACAATTGTTTGCTTTTATGATTGTGCATGTTTTAATTATGAATTAATTTAATAATAAAGTGATTTATGCTCAACTTAACTGATTTTTGAAATAAAATAATTAATTTATGGGTTAATTAACTATTTTATCAAACTTTTATTAAAAATTATATTATTAAATAATGACAACATGCTTTAATTAATTAAATAAGAATTTAATCAATTATTTATAAGATATTAGATTTATTGTCAAAATTAAATAATATAATTAATAATAGATAGAATTAAATTTAATTACATAATTAAGTGGCAAGATATTAAATCTAATTAATTAAATATGAAAATATTCAATTAATCAAACTTAGGATAAATGTGATTTATTGCCAAATAATTATAAAATTAAAGATAATTATGATGATTAGGAATATTACTAGGAATATTCCCCGATGCAGAATTTAAGATAATCAATTATGATTCGATGATGTTTAGATGTGCCTTAGATTAGGACTTTGATGTCGATTTTGTTCGATTTGAAGATGTAGGAGATTAATGAACTTATAGCCCATTTTTGGGGTATTACATTTTGCCCCTCTTTGAATTACTGTGCAAAGCACAGTGGTTCAAAGATAGTCTGTGTTTGATAGAGATATGAACTGATTCAAAATTGATAAACCGATCTCAAGATAGAAACCGATTGAAAGATATTGAGATAGGAGGTCCTGAATGACCAGAGATAATGTTTACTATAGCAGCAATGAACCGATGATTGCGAAAAAGTGTCAAAACGCCTGATTCCAAACCTTAGGATTGCAAAGAAGTGAGTGACCCATTCTAGACTCGATTGTCTTAGCAGAACTAGCAAGTATCACATCCAAACCCTTCAGTTGCCGAAGAACCAAGGAAAGAACACTATGATCTGATGGTTGCAAAAACTGATACAGTTTACAAGATTAAGAGAATACCAGATTGATATGGATCTTGATGAATCTGATATGCCCCAAGTGATGATAGATTTGCCCTGAGCGATGAGGACTTTTGATGAATCAGCAACTAGACATGATTGTTGTCTTGATCACTGATGAAAGATATTGATAGATTTGATTGATAGAATTTGATTTACAGACTTTGAATGATGTGCAATACCATGCCCCCTTTGGGATTAAAATTGAAATCTGACAAGAAAAGTAAGCGTTATAGTTTAGAAGCATGTTAATTGATTTGAGAAGTGGTTAAACACGTCCAGGAATGCATTCTGCATCGTTAGAAGGTCCCAAAAGACCAAGTTTGACTAGGTGAAACCATGAGTTGACCATAGTTGACCAAGTTGAAATTTTGATAGTTTGATGTTAGATAATCAGTTAAGTTGAATACTGGATTTCTATGATGATAGAAGGTCGATTATGCAAGCAGTAGACCGTCCTAGTTCCAAAAATTTTAAATCATGATTTTGACATAATAAACGATCTCAGATTTCAATTTTGATCCTGAAAATGGATTCAGAACGTCGAAATTAGCCAGGGGTGCAATTTTCATGTAAAATGGAGCACTTTGAAAAATTAGGTTGAAAGCTATATAAAGGTCGGAAGGGTCATTTTCAATTCATTTCGACCCTTTGACTTTAGAGATTCTGTGGAGCCCTCTAAACGAGAAAAATGGCAGATCAGCGAGAACTAAAGGTACTTGTGAGTTCACACCATTTTAAGCGCAGCCGGAGACATGACAGACCTCGACAGTATGGACATCTGGTAGGTGGACCTCTGTTCCCCCCTGAAAATGCATGTTTTTGATGATTTATAGCATTTTTAAATTTTTCCATTAGCATTTTTAGCTTTTGAATTTCATTTGTGTAGAAACTCATACGACACTGGGTATGCTACCATACGACAGTTGAGCTCCCAAATGACAGTGGGTATGTAATGAAACAAGTCTCGATCTGATAGACTATCGTACAATAGTGGGTATGCTCCCAGACGACAATCCAGAAACTCGTACGACACTAGGTATGCTACCATACGACAGTTGAGCTCCCAAATGACAGTAAGTATATGATGAAATGATATTCGATAAAGTCAACTGTCGTACAACAGTGGGTATGTTCCCAGATGACACTGGGTGTTCGCTGAAACGACAGTCTGAAAAACTCGTACGACACTTGGTGTCAGATGAAACGACAGTCTGCAAAACTCATACAACACTAGGTGTCAGATGAAATGACAGTCTGCAAAACTCGTATGACACTGGGTGTTTGATGAAACGACAGTATGCAAAACTCGTACGACACTAGGTGTCTGATGAAACGACAATCTACAAAACTCGTACGACACTGGGTGTCTGATGAAACGACAGTCTGCAAAAATTGTGCGACAATCTGAAAACTTGTACGACAACTGTACGAACCGAAATTAAAAATCACATTGTACAGACAACTTTGATAGAAAAAGTGCCAAAAAAATAATAATTCTTTTTTGCAGGCAAAAAAGAAACAAAAAATAATGTCCTACTGAGAATACCACCAGAACAGGCAAGAGCAAGGGAGTTCTGATAGAGAAATGATAAAAGATTGATAAAAATGAAGGGAAGCCCGTTTTAGGGCCCCACGGTGGGCGCCAGAAATGTGTGTGTGAAAATTGTACCTGATCTGTAGACACAACACTCAGTAAAACATTAGAGGTTAGCTATAATCAAAATCGTGCAAAATTGAAATCTAATCTAACCAAGCGATTTACTGCCTTCTAGTAGGTGCGAGATTAATGTTCTCAAATTATTATCGAGATCAGTGACCTAGACGACACCTAAATGAAGGATTTGAATGCAAAAGATGGATATGAAATTGAATGCAATTAATCTATATTTTTTATATTTTCTATGCAATAAGAATGATAAACTGATATACTATGAATGCTATTGAAAATTGATATGAAATGAATGCTAAATGATCTAACAATGAAGATTCTAATAATGATATGAAAACTATGGAATTCTATGCTAAGATATAAAAACTATGCAATTGAAATTGATCTCACAAAGCTTTGAATTCGCAAGTTGATTCCTCAGCCTCCAATTCTCCAGCGTGATTGTGCAAAAATATGAGATGAATTATGAAGAGCTGAAGCCTTAATTTATAGAAATCTAGGGCTTTGGAGGTGCATGAGAAAAAAGCCATAAATCACTCAAATAACTCAGCTTGATTTTTGAGTTATCTGATAATAACAGATAATCAAGTCACAAAAACATGCAAAAGCTAAGCTTTAACTCAAAATAGAGTTTAGCTTTAATTGATAATTGACAGTTGTCTGCTTTTATGATTGTGCATGTTTTAGTTATGAATTAATTTAATAATAAAGTGATTTATGCTCAACTTAACTGCTTTTTGAAATTAAAACAATTGATTTATGAGTTAATCAATTATTTAATCAAACTTTTATTAAAAATTATATTATTAAATAATGACAACATGCTTTAATTAATTAAATAAGAATTTAATCAATTAAAGATAGGAATTTTGATTTATTGTCAAAATTAAATAATACAATTAATAATAGATAGAATTAAATTTAATTAAACAATTAAGTGGTAAGATATTAAATCTAATTAATTAAATATGAAAATATTCAATTAATCAAACTTAGGATAAATATGATTTATTGCCAAATAATTATAAAATTAAAGATAATTATGATGATTAGGAATATTAATAGGAATATTCCCCGATGCAGAATTTAAGATAATCAATTATGATTCGATGATGTTTAGATGTGCCTTAGATTAGGACTTTGATGTCGATTTTGTTCGATTTGAAGATGTAGGAGATTAATGAACTTATAGCCCATTTTTGGGGTATTACAACAGTAGTAAGAAATAAAGCAAGATTAGTATGTAAGGGATATGCGCAAAGAGAAGACATTGATTATTCAGAGACATTTGCACCTATGAGAAGATTAGAATCTATTAAGTTGTTTCTAGCTTATGCTATAGTCAAAAACTTCAAATTTTATCAGATGGATGTCAAGTCAGCATTCCTGAATGGAGATTTGAAAGAAGTATACATTGAGAAACCAAAAGGATTCACCTTATCAGACAAACCTGATATGGTATGCAGATTGAAGAAGGCCCTCTATGGACTTAAGCAAGCCCCTAGAGCATGGTATGAGAGACTAGATGGATACTTAACAAAGATTGGATTCAAGAAAGGAGTAGTAGATTATAATCTATTCATAAGAGAGACATATGAAGGTTTACTACTTGTAGCTATATTTGTTGATGACATTATCTTTGGAGGTAATGACAAACTCAGTGCTGAATTTTCCAAAGAAATGCAGAATGAGTTTGAGATGAGTATGATTGGTCCTATCATATACTTTTTGGGACTAAATGTGTAGTAGACAAAGAAAGGTATTTTCATTAATCAATCCAAGTATGTGAAAGAGATACTAAATAAATTAAAGATGGATAATTGCAAGCTAGTAGGAACCCCTATGATCACTGGATGCAAGCTTACAAAAGAAGATGACTCACCAATAGTAGATATAACATTGTACAAATCTATGATTGGTAAACTCATATATCTTACTCAGACTAGACCTGATATTTCCAATGCAGTTGGCATAGTTGGAAGATTTGCAACAGAACCTAAGCAAAGTCACCTCATGGCAGTAAAGAGAATATTCAGATACTTGCAGGGCACTGTAGATTATGGTCTATGGTATCCTAATTCAGAAAATGTTGAGCTTCATCTGTACACTGATGCAGATTGGGCAAGATGTGTTCATGACAGAAAGAGTACATTAGGTGGAGAAGTGTTTCTTGGTGATAGACTTGTCACTTGGACAAGAAACAAACAAAATTGTATTTCTTAGTCAATAGCAGAAGCAGAATATGTTGCAACAGCCTTGAATTGTTCTACAATTGTTTGGATCAAGCAGATGATAGAGGATTTTGGAATTTGGATTGATTATCCTATTGTTATTCACTGTGATAACATTAGCACTATCAATATATCAAAGAACCCTATGATGCATGCAAAGACAAAGCACACTAAGATCAAGTATCACTTCCTAAGAGAGAAAGCTATAGAGAAAGAAGTCAAGTTGGACTATGTGAGTACTAAAGATTAGTTGGTAGATATATTCACAAAGCCCTTGCCTAAGGATACTTTTGAGTATCTCAGGGAGAAATTGGGAGTAATTCCCTTCCCTGATTCTTCTTAGGAGAAAGAAGGAAAGGCATCAGTCCTCAGGGACTGATGGAAGGTTGACTACTCTACCTCAAGAGTAGTACCAGTGCTTAAAATGAATGGCGCCCTTTGCCATTGATGTCAAAGGGGGAGTAATATATAAAGTCATGAAAAATAGAAGAAAAAAAAGGATTAATATACTAAGGGGGGCAGTATTCAGTTTTGACAGTAGTACAGTTGAGGAAATGGAGAATATTAGAAAATATTGCAACAGATGGAGGATTCATCTTTGGGGGAGTTTTGATGAGGAAATGGAGAATGTTATAAAATAAATTTTCATTTGGTTTGGTGGTAGTTTTTCATTCCACATGTTGCCATCAATGCCAAAGGGGGATATTATTGTAGATTTGCCAGCAGGCCAGTACTAATTGTATGTTTGTCATTGATGACAACATATGGAAAGTAGCATGCGTGGAAGTCTTATGTAGAAAGCTTTTAGTATATGTAGCATGGACATGATATCAGCATGATATTATGGGTGCAGAGGTTAACTGTTAGTACAGACAATTATATAGCAGCTTGTGTCAGCAGTGTTCCTGACAGAGTAACAGGAAGTGTTTTGTGCATGGTTGTTTGTATAGTTATCATGGAACCTTGAGCGCTTGGATGTATGTTGAAGACATGTTAGTAATTTTTTAGTTATGGATGCATAGTCTGATATTCAGTAGAAGTGAAGTTATGAAGTCTCTATTTGCCAGTAGCGGTTTCCTATGTTTATTCAGAAGAGCCGACAGAGATTTTATTGGTTCTTGAGTTCTGCCTATCTTTAGGGTATGCACCCTTGGAGTTAAGCTTAGAGGAGAGTTATTGATGTTTGGTTAAGAGGGAATGAATTAATTCATCTTGAGGAGAAAGATCTAGTTTTTTTGGTAGAGCCGACAGTGTGTAGCATGCGTCTACAATTATCTTATTGGACAGGTCCTAGAATGTGTTGCGTGCATAGTAGAGCCAATAGAATGTTTACTGGAGTTTTTTATGGTTTCTCTAATATGATTTCAAGGTGGTCTATAGATCAGGTACAATTTTCACACACATAGTTGGATGACCCTAAATCAATGGCGTAAATCCTATTTTGGGCCAAACTTTTAAAGGACATCAAGTTCCAGAGAAAGTATCCGCAATAAAGACATGTGTCCACAATGAAATTTATTTTGGGCCAAAGTTTGAAAGGATAAAAAGTTCCATGAAAAGTCTCTGGAATAGAGACACATGTCAAATCTTTGTACTTAACTATACTTTAACTTAAATTTTGACCACATATTAGCGAATATGACCATCGATAAGACAAGCTTTGGAAATTGTAGGTGAAAGTATTTAATTTATTATGTGGAAAAATTAGATTCTATTAGTGAATTCATCGCTGAAATACAAATAATTCCATATCACTACTGGTGATTGGCCTATGCATGGGACCTAATTTTTATAAAGTGCGGGTGACATGGCCACCCTGAAAGTCCAATTTTTTTCACCAAATTTTGGGTCCCTAACAAGTGAAATTTGCCAATTGGTGAATATTCGCCACTAAAGTTATCCCTGTCGTCTTCTTTGTATAACCATTGTAAGACAACTTTTTTTTTTTCATTTTCCTTTGATAGAGACATCTTGGCTTTGACCATCCCCGTTCCTTCATGAATTGTTAATGCTTTACCATTGTATGGTGTGAAGGTTGATGAGGTTCTTCCCTGAGATCTAGGAGATAAAGGAATATACATCATGGTTATTAATGAGCTAATTTTATACTCTCCCATTCCCATGTCTTAAATATTCAACTTCTTTGCAAAACTTTGTAAGACCATCTCTTTGGAAGTTTCAGCCTCTTTAGAACTTTCTTTGTTATGTGGAATCATGTTGTCCACTTTCTTGAGAGTATTGCAAGGGTAAGTTGTATCAACAAGAATTGTCACTGCTACTCCGTTATGAGATAATTTTATGCACTGATGGTATATAGAAGGTACTACTTGCATTGTGTGAATCCATGGTCTTCTAAGAAGAATATTATAAGTAAGTGGTAAATCAAGGACTTGACATACACCATCTCTATACAAGGGTCCCACTCTGATAGGTAGAACAAATAATCCTTTGGAAGATCTCTCTTCTTCATCATAGGTTTTGATTGTAATCTTCCTTATTTGATCAATAGAATGTTCTGAAAATCCTAATTGTTTCTTAAGATTAATTGTGCATATGTTCAAACCAGTAACCCCATCTATCAAGACACACTTAACTCAATGTTTATGAATCAATTCTTCTATATGAAAGGTTTGATTATGCAGATGATTCAAGGATTTGGCATCTTCTTCAGAGAAAGATAAATAGTGTAGGGAAGTTAAACAACCAACCATAGCCTAGAATCTATCTATATCTAGGTCTTTCAGAACATTGGTTGCAAGCAAGGATTGATCAATAATCTCTCTATGAACCAGAGAAATATTTAGCAATTCCAAAATGGAAATTTGAGTAGGTGTATGTTGTAACTGATCCACCAAGCTATAGTTTTCTATTGGAGGTGATGCTAGTTGCTTGGATGTTGGTTTTGAAGTTGTTGTTCCTTTAAGTCTAAGTCTAGCTTGACTCCTTGTCACATTATTAGAAGATTTTGATTTCTCTTGTACTCCTTTGAGAGTGATCATATTGATAGATTATTCCCATGGTTCCAACATCTTGATCACATTGTCACTGTCAGTATATGTATAGTTAATCTTGTTGCCTTTGTTATTGGATGATTCACCTTTCTCATAGTTAGACAATGGTTGTTGAAATGATTTATGATAACTAATAGCATGATGCCCATCCACTTTTACCTTACCATCTACGATTAAATCTTTAATGACATGTATCAATTTCATACAATTGTTGGTCTTATGTCCTTTAGTATGATGGTAATCACACTAGTCATCATCGTTCGACCACTTCAGTTTTACTTTTGGTTCCCATGGTTTTGATTTTGGAAGTGTGATTATTTTATTGTCCAATAGTGATTTTAAGACCACTTCAAGTGTATCTCCCAATGGGGTAAAAGTATGTTTAGGTTTAGATAACCAAGGCTCATTTTGATTGTTGGATCTATTGTTATTATAAGCTCTAAGAGCTATTGTTGTTGTAGTTATTAGAACCTTTTTTTTTCTTGTAGACTTGTGGTAAGATTGAATACTTCTAGTTTCGACTTCATCTTAGGAGCATCCAAAACTCTATCATTTACCACATTCTTTTTATTGTTCCAAAATTTATATTTATCTTTGCCATTGTTGGGATTCTACTTATCTTTGTCATCTTTGTAAATAGTAATTTTCTCATTTTTAACCATGACCTCCTCAATCTTAATTGCACTTTCGATCATCTTATCAAAGCTTGGAGGACCTTGGAGTTGTATAGAGTAACTTAATTCTATAATTAATTTATTAACAAAGATATCCATTTTCTCATTCTCAGGTATGTCTCTTGGATATATTGCAAATATCCTCCTTCATCTCTGCAGAAATGACAAGAAAGGTTCTCCACTTCTTTGTTTTGTGTTACATAAATCAAGCATGGTCACTGTATGTTGTATATTATAAGAGTATTGTTGAATAAACTTCATGACTAGCTTTTCAAACTTTTTAATTCCAGAAGGTAACTTTGAGAACCATTCTATAGCTTGTCCCCCCAAGCTTCTAGGAAATAACCTCATCAAATAGGTTTTTTCATGCATAAACTCCATGCTTAAAGTGCAAAATTCTCTCACATGGTCTTGAGGATCTAAATTTTCATTATATTTGTCATACTTGGGTATTTAAATATTAGGAGGAAAAAAACCATGTAAAAGTCTTTATTAAAGGAAAAAGGACATATGTGCTCTAATGAGTATTGTTTTGGGGGTTTGTCATTTTCTTTCTTTGGCTCTTTCAATTCCATTTTTATAGCAAGAAATTGTCTAGTCAATATGGATAAAGGTTTGTCAACTTCTCTTTTCTTTAATTTATTTATGCCAAAATCTTTACGTAGCTTGACTCCTAGGGATGCCAAGTCCAAGAAGTATTTTTCTTTATTCTCCTCTAAGGTTCTTTCAAGTAGTTTTTGGAACCTCTTCCTCCTTTGGCATTTTTGATAATATTCTTCCATTGGTTCTTCATTGCTATCATAGTTATAATGACATCTATGATTATCTTTATTTCCTCAATTTTCTTGATTCTCTCAATTCTCTTGATCATATTGGTTGTTATTTTGTTCCTCCCAATCATAGTTAAAATTATACATGCTGGTAGTATTAGGAGTTGTTGTGTGAGTAGTAATTTTAATAGGTTTATCTATTCTGAATAAAGGATTCCTCCTTGAAGTTTCTCCTTGTTCAAAGGTAATCAGTCTTGGGAAATCTTTCAATATTTGATTAAATGGATTTTGTTGTAGACTGTATGCTTTGTGTCTAGTATTAACCATGAAAGTGTGATAGGATAGTTGTGAAAGTGTCCCAATGTGTTAAAAGCTATGATAAAGTCCAAGTGTGTTCGTCTGAAGGATTGCAAGTGTGAGTTTGATAAGGTAATATGACTGATAAGTTCCAGTGTTAGAGGGTTAGAGTGTCATGATGTTGAGTTGGGAACCAAAGAGGATTGAAAGTGATAAGACAACATGACTTGACAAGGGTTGGTTGAAAACCAAGTAGGTATGCAGGGTACACTTTTATTATTGAAAACTTTCAAGTTGACTACTTGTGATGACTGAACCTGATAGAGGGACCAAAAGGGCATCCAAAACTACAAAACTTAAGATTCTGGCATGTGCCCAAGTGCTCATTGTCCCGAATGAGGCTTACAACAGGAGTGACTCTCTAATTTCCCCAAATGCGACTCAAGATTAATAGAATGCAACTCAATAACCAAATGACTCTGGATTAATAGGATGTGACTCACTTTCCTGAATGTGACTCTGGATAGACATGATGCAACTCTTTTATCGAATGCAACTTTCTGTTGGCAATGTGCAACTCAAAAAGCAAGATACAACTCCCTAACTCGTCTAGGGTTCTTCCACTGTTAAAAATTTGGATTCTTTTATGTCTTTCAAGTATTTTTAGAATATTTTGAGATGTTTTAAGATGTTTTCCATTGAATTATTAATGATAAAACACATCAAGAACATGTGATTAATAAAATCTAAGCATGCACTAACCTGATACAAATTGGCAATTGTTTGAAAACCTTTGCTCGCAGACTTAGGTATACTCTTGAGAGATAATTAGAATACAACCTGTTATTGTGTATTTTGTCACCACAAAATGTAGGTAACAGTATGAAACTTTTGAACTTAGTTTCATGTTTCTCTATGTTAATTCACTATTTCATTAGCCAATTTTGATCAATCAATTGATCTCAATATGTTTAGCGAATCCTTTTGTTGAAAACTTTCATCAAGTCTTTTTCATTTTTTCAGTTTGTCTTCATGTACTTGATTTTTTAATCATTTAGCATCCTTTTGTGTGTGTTTTAGTGTGTTTTTAGTCTTTTTGTTTCATCCAATCTCTTGCTTTCAATTTTTCCTTCGATTTGATCTATCTTTGGACTTAATTAGACTTATCAGTCAAAAGATATGACCATTTAAGTGCCCAAAAAGTGGAGTCTCAAAGCTCAACTACATATTTTTAAAAATAGATGTTATTTTCTATAGTTGAGTTGCACTGTTTGAAAAATATAACATAAATTCAATTTATGTTATGTTTTTAAGTTACTTTATCACTTAAGTGACTATAGTGCACTTTATGTTATATTTTGATGTTGCTCATTGCTTTTAAATTTTTCACTTAAGTGACTTTATCACTTTATAGTTCTAATTTAATGTTGAGATTTACTTTATGTTTTAAATCAACATATAAGTTAATATTGGTTTATCAAATAATGTTTGGACATTATATATTCAAATATATAGTGTAAATAGTTATTTTTGACCCTTTACGTGATATTAGACTCAACAAGTAATTAAACATGTGCTAAATTGATCACTTAAGTTGTGTAATGCAACAACATGTCTTCATTCTCTTACTTTTCATGTAATTACATCTCTAGAATCTAATTTGCATGTAAAAAGAAGCTAAGGCTTGTTAAAAATATGTCATTGCATATATGCAATCCCTCCTCTAGAGTGCGATTTGCATTTGGAGTGAAAAATAAAACATGTCTTTACACCTCTAGAGTGTGAATTACTTGTAAAGACACAAGTTAAGTCAAAAAGCATGTAGATGCAAGTTTTAAAATAGATGTAATGGCACTGGGAGAGTGTGATTTACATGTAAAAGGATTCTTTTAAACAAAACACATGCAAACACCTCCTAAGAGTGTGATTTACACCAAAGGAATCCTACACATGCAAAAATGTGACATGCACATGCACTTCTAGAGTGCGATTTGGCTGGGAGACTTCTTCTAAGTCAAATACATGAAAAAATAAAACATGTGCATACATCTCTAGAGTCTAATTTTGACCAAGGGCATCATTTGCAACAAAAAATGGGACATGTTATTGCATCCCACGACCTCGATTTGGCTGGGAGTCTTCATCTAAGTCCTCTACATGCAAAAATGTAGCATGTATATGCACTTCTAAAGTGTATTTTTGGCTGGGAGTCTTATTTAAAGGTGCTTGCTTGCAAAATAACTTATTTATATACATCTCGTAAGTTCGATTTTGCTGGGAGTGCTTCTTTTAAAGTCATTTGCATGAAAAACATTGCATGTAAGAGCATCTAGAGGCTACGTTTTTTCTTGAGGTCTCATTACAAGGCATTTGCTTGCAAAATAAAACATGCTTATGCACTTATAGAGTCCAATTTTCCTCCATTTTCATGTATCTTCCTTCCAATAACAAGTTTTGTGCATTCTCAACCCAAAATGGTTCATGCAAGGGCATCATTTGAGTGCATTTTTCACTAAAAATGCCCATCAATTCATTCTTGCCCAAAATGTTTTGCATTGGAAGGGTTCTAAAATTTGTTTTTGATCAAATACATGTAAAATTGTCCCATGTTTTTGCATCTTGAGATCATACTTTACAATTTGGAATTGGTCAAAATCTTCTAAGTTGTTGGATGCAAATACACTACAAGAGTCCGATTTTGGGAAAGACAAGTTCATTTCAACTTCTCCTTCTTCCATTTTTGGCTCATTGAGCTCCAAGTAAGTAAATATATTTGATTTTGCTTGTGTTTTCACTTATTTTCCTACATTGTTACATTTTATGGCTTATTTTAATCCATTTGTTCAAATGTAGCCATGTATTTTGCATTTTGTGTTTAAATAGGTTGAAATCTTCTTTTATCAAATGCATAAAAATCATCCTAGACTCAAAAACGGATTTGCATGTAGAAAATTAGTTTCAAGTTTGTCATGTTTGAGTCAATACCAAGAGGTATGTTTTTGTTTTTCATTTTGTTTGCTTGCTTGTTTGTTGCTTGTGTTGTTTTCATTTTTGGAAGAAAGTTGAAATCATCCCCTCAAGAATGCAAGTGCATACATTCATGCCAATTCATCCTTCTTTCTCCAACACATGTAATTGTGTCTCCTAAGCCCATTACATGTAAAGACATGACATTTTCATTACATGTAATCACCTCCCAAGAACTTGATTTTGGTAAAAGGTCACTCTTTTAGATACCAAAATTATCATTTACACATATCCATGTGCTTCCAACTCACATTCTTGATCATATAAACAAATCCCCACATGCAATCCATCTCTGTAAGTTTGATTTTGCCCCTTTTTGCCCACATACATGTGCTATTTGTTTCACTTCCAACCAGCACATATGCTTTATGAGTATCTAATCAATACTTCAAACACCTTATTCTTCATAGATCTATCATTGCAAACAAAAGCATAACCCTCTCATGGATCTAATCTCCCCAGATGATGTATCTACTCTTAGGGAATTTCCATGTTACAACAGTATATGTCAACACCATCAAAAGTCAAAGGAAAGATGAAATATCAATATGACAAAGAGTTGGCTCATACCATAGCCTCACTTGTTTCATCAACTCTTGATCAAATCTCAGATACAGAGATTGGGTATGTTGACATGACCAATTTCTTGCAAAGGCTCGACAAAGTCCAGGGAATGGAAAAGCTTTTGACAAAGCTACAAGGGGATCTGGATAGCTATCAAGTAGTAGAAGTGGACATCACCAGCAATCTTAGGCGAATAGGATGCAAGGTTCTTACCAGAGATGATAACCTCTTCACTGAAGAGGAAATGACTATAGAATACACCTACAAAGTTAATGCTGATTTTAATTCTGAAGAATTTGGAGTACAGACGATGAACCAATTTGTTGCATATAAATTTGCAAAACACTTAATAGATTCTCTTGTAGTGTGTACAAAATTGTAAAATCGGCACATACGAATGTAATCAGGTTTGAAGTCATTTCAGAGACAATGAAAATTCTAGATCTTCATATGGTTCATGATTGTATTGCCAAATATAAGGCCTTCCTTGATAATTTTAAGGATTGATTCACTTTTCTTCATCTTTTAGTTTTAGTTTTCATGTTTTGTAAATTGGAGAAGATGAATTGCATGTAATTTGATTTCATGTCCTCATGACATGTAATCTAATAATTCTTCTCACCTAGTTTTACCAGGTTAAAGTGGTTGAGTTGCTCCCACTTTTTCCTCCTTTTTCTCATTTCTTTTCCTATAAAAGGAATGCACCTCTCATTGTAAAAACCATCTTTATTTTATGCAAGAAAGCTCTACCAAACTTGTGCAAGCATAACTATGATTATGTAGTACTATTTTGGAGTAAAATAAATAGAAAGAAACAATTGGAGCTGAAGTTGTGACTGAGTGTAATTAAGGTGAATCAAATTGGAGGTTGTGACTACAATTTGGTTTTACTGTCTTTATATTTATGTGATTCTTGTGTTTTTTAAGAGAAAAGTGAGTATCAGAAATAATCGGAGCCAAAGCTATGACTGGGAGTGATTGTGGTAATATAAAATTAGAAGCTGTGACTGTAGGTTAAATTACCATCTTATTTTCATGCACTTTGTTAGAATAGTTAGAAAGTCTCTACTTCTAGAAGTCTATGCACCCCAATGGTAGAAGTATTTCTTATAGAATAAATAAATATGTCTTAGATCCAAGCCGGTACACTTTTCAATTAGCCTGTGAGTTGGTGTTGGTTTATTGGTATCGCTATTTCCAATTTTTAGATAGAAGTGTAGTTTAGAGATTAAAGTTTTTCCTTACTCATTCTTCAAGTAAGCGGATTCCTTCTTGAAAGATAAGAAGAAGGAATATTTGTAATATCCCATTTGACAATCTCTTAAATTCTTTCTTACCTTGAGTTGATCCAAGGAATGGTGAGAAGGGGGAGCCTTCCCTTTAAGGTAGGAGAGACATTGTCTCATATGGTGTGGCTGGTATACCTATTTTGCTACTAATTTTTTTCCCAAAACTATCAGTTGCAAAATATCCACCCAACACAACTATTAAAGACCACACAATGGATCAAGAAATGTTGTATTATTGGATTCCAAAAGCTCAAGGGAGATACTAGATGATGAGTGTCTTTGGGAATTTACTATCTTCCTTGCATAAAGATTATCAAACTTTCGAGAGTAATCTGGGTGGTCTCTAACAAAGAGTTTCTAATTTAGGCATTCGTTCATAATCATCTCCCATAGTCTCACACTAGGAAAGATTAAGGCCTATAGCCATATGAGTACCTAGATGTGTTTAGTCTCGTAAGAAAGATTCAAGCAGCTCCACTCTACACAACATCCAAGCATGTCCAAGGAATGATTGAATCAATGTTCCAAGGACAAAACTGATTAAGATTTTCATCTCAAGGAAGCGTCTTGATTATAGTGAGGTGGAAGGGTTGGATTCTACTTATCCTCACTTGGGTCATTCTTGGGAGCTTTTTACCTCAACCAACATGCTCTCTAAATATTAAAGCAATAAATTGGATTGGATTCAAGGGCCCGAGGTTCTATTCTCTCAATGAGAGAAGAACATACTTCTCTACCTTTTTAACCTTTCCCAAGCACATCAAGGAAGGTTTATTTACCAAGAACTTAAACTCAAACTTAATCTAAATTTTGAGTTTTTGATTTCCCCAATGGGAAAAGAGCATAATCCTTTGTTTAGATTAAGAATCAAATTTAAATTCCAATTTAGTGCCTAGAAATATTATGAAAACATAATGTTGAGTTTATATGCAAGGAAACTTGCATTACAAGCATTAGTAGTCATCATGTTTTATTATCCTTCTTTGACAAGTGTTCTTTGTCAAGCATCCTTTAAACACATGTTAGGCTGTCCAAAACATTAAAAATAAATCAGGTAAATATTAGATTGTTAGTTTAAAATATCATTTTTTCATTAAAAACTTGAAATTAACCCTCTGTTCCCAAATATGACTCACTATTTTAGACAATTTTCGACCAAATACAACCCAATTTCCTGAATGCGACTCTATTTTCCTAAGTGCAACTCTATTTTCCTAAGTGCGACTCAATTTTCCCATATGCAATTTAATTTATAATGTGACTCTTGATCAACTAAATATGACTCATTAACCAAATGGGACTCATTGTCAACAGGATGCGACCTTATTTTCCCAAATGTGACTTAATAAATAGTTAGAGCATGAAAACATGAAATTATTTAAGAAAATGAGGTAGAAATATAGGGCTAGGCCCCATGGTGGGTGCCAAAAAATGTGTGTGAAGTTTTGGACTTGTTATTGTAAGCACAAACACTTCAATGAGACATTAGTTTTAAGGTTAGTGTTTAAAATTAATCGATAAAGTGAATAACCTATGAAAAAGAATATCATTGCTTCCTAATTGTGAAGATTCAATTGATTAGTAAATTTCTCTCAGAATTCCTATTTAATCCAATTGGATAGATAATCGCAAAATGGAAGATTCAAACTAGAATGCATCTATATGAATGCAATTAAGATGAATTGATATCAATGAACTAGATTAATGAAAGTGAAGCTAAGAATTATGCAATTGCTATGATAAGAAGATTAAATTCAATTGAACAACATGTAATTACATAAAAGCTAGATCTATATTAAATGCCTTGATTAGGTATTTATTTATAGATTTCCAATTGTGAGTATTGGAGGGAAATTGACTTGAATTTGAATTTGATGGTTGAGATTGATCCAAGATGAAGGTTTGTTATTTACTCTCACTTGATCTATATGATTAGCTCCCATTGGTTTAATTAGAAATGATTTGTCATCTAGTGATGAGTTGGAATTAGGAGCTTTTATTTAATTTATTTTAATTTATTACCTTAGCCATGTATTTAATAAGATTGATTTAATTAATTATTGCTAAAGGTAATTAATAAGATATTTGATCAAATAATGATATTTAATGCTTGATTTAAGGATTCTGATGATTTTGATGAATTATGTCAGTAATCAAGTAATCAGACTAGCACAATTAAGATAATGGTCCTGAATTAGGGCAAATAGGGCCTTTGGTTAGACTAGCCAAATTTAGGGTGATTACATTTGCCTCTCTTTGAATTGATGTGCAAGCAACTTGTTGATTCAAAGAATAAATGATGCTAACTCAGAGAACAATTTGATATGAAGTGATGAAACTATTTTTGATTTGATGATTGAGAATTTTGAGCTTGATGAATGAGATTCAATTTGATTGATGATGTACAACTATCAATTCTGAACTTGATTGAATGAGAACCGACCATCCTGACTCCAAAGATTGATAAGAGCTAACTATAATATTCAATTTGATTTGGAGCAATGAAATTGAACATCTGAAAGATCAAGATGATGACAAATAATCAATTTGATTTGAAGCGATGAAATTGATCAATGTCAAAAAAGATCTCAAAAGCAATGGTTCTTGATATGGTAGAATAACCAGTTTGATTTGATGCGATGAAACTGATTTTCTTATCTGTAAGATGATTTGATTAGACACATATAATCAACTTGATATGATTCCTGATGAAGTCAATTATCCGACAGTCCCGACTTTATCCTTTAATATATCACTTTGTATTAATTCAACTGACAAATTAGTTAGTTTGATCCATCTAGTAACTTTAAGCTTCCTAATTTTGCAAGGGTCAACATTAGGAAACCACTCTAGAAATAGAAAATTATGCCCTCTAAGATCAGAGCATTTCCCATCAAGAAATTCTTTCCTAATGGATAAATCTAGGCAATCAACAAATATAAAATCTTCAGATAAAATTGTTATACCTATCTAGCCACTGTAAATAGCTTGGAACCACTTTGCAACCTCCTTTGTAGGGAAATCCATTTCTTTCCATCGAGCAAAAAGACCATGATTTTTACAATATTGGCACGATCCCTCCATGTAATCATTATACAAATTAATTGTTAATCTTTCGTCCTTCTCAATAGGTTGCGGGGAGTTTTGCTTAGGGCAAGGAATATTTTTAGGGACTCCCTTAGATTGGGTTGCAGATTGATTCTGATGCCTACATTAGTTATTCAAAACCCTAGGATTGTTGATAAGTCCCTTTTGATGGGAATCTCGCAGTCCAATCCTCCTAGGGTTATGAAGAAATAAATTATAATTAGGATCCTTGTCTTTAGAGGCTAGTTTTATCAAACCCTCTACTTTTTTCTATAGTGGATGAAACTGGTTGCTTCCGAGAGGGTGTTGTTTTGAGATGAATCTGGGATCAATAGAGGGTTGATGATTTTGTCTACCTAAAGAAACTCGATTGGCTCTAGATGCAAAAGTAGGGGTATTGGATGTTAAGGGGATTGCCCATATTTTGGGTGCCCTATTCCCCAATCTACTTTCTTTTGGTTTCATCCCCTCAATCCTCTTAGCTTTCTTCAATTTAACCAACTCCCATCCAGATTCGACCCTAATTGGTGGAGGGGGAGCTTGACCTCTATAGTTTAGGGCAATATTACTTCTATGATAAAGACCATTTGGTGGAAATTGAGTGCTTTTTCTGTTGAGCGAACTCTATATTATAACCTCGTTGATTTTGTAGAGCCATTTTTTATTCTATAAATTTTAATAAGACAAATATACTTATAAATTAAATCTAAAAACTTTTAAATATTATTTGTAATTTCATAAATATATATAAATAATTGATTTTTAAAAAAAAATTAATGATCATTTGATTGTTAAAATAACATTAATTTTTTTAAATTAAAAATACAAAATAAATGATAATAAATTAAGATAATATTTAAATATATTTTTATGAAAGAAGATAATATTGGAAGATTGAATTTTTTTTACACATCATTCTTAATTTATAATATTATAATATTAATTTTTAATTTATAATTTATTATATTAAAATATTAATTTTTAAATTTTTATTATATATATTTTTAAATTAATATAAATATAAGTATATGGTCAAAATTAATTTAAAAGTCTTACATCCATCTCTTCAATTGCAAGCCATTGATTTTTAAAAAATATAGTGTTTTTATTAAGGAGATTGTTTATTTTATATAACAAGATTGCATAGTAACAAGTTCCTGCCAAAAAGGTGGCAGAAATGTTTAAAATTTACAAAAGAATTTGAAGTTTAAAGTATAGAATTGAATTTAGAGAAAGGTAATGTATTAAAATACTTTAAAAAAAATTATCAGAAGTATAATGTATTAAAATAATTAAAGACATTAGTTTTATGGTTGATAAATTTTTAATCACACTAAAACAAATTTATGAAAAAGTGCTTATATAGGTCCAATTTTTCAACCATTTTTTATCAATATATTTATACTTTAATACATAAATATTTTTGAAATATAAAAAAATATAAAATTTGATTGGTTATATTTGAAATAATTAATTACTAATTAAGTTTTGTGGTTGTCTATAGTTCTACAACACAAACTTAAATAAATATCTGTTAACATAAATATTAATTATAATTATTAATTTATTAATCTTAAATTAACAAGTGCCACGTAGTGGCTAGTACTTACCTAATTTAGTAATTAATTGTAATTCTAATATGAAATATAATTTTGATTTTAATTTTAATAAAATTACTAAGAAACTTGAGATTTAAATATAACTAGTATAAAATTTTAATCTCTAGTTTTAATAAATTTTCCTTTAATTTTTAGATATTATAAACTTAAAAATATTGCATTTTCATTATAATAAATACAAAGTGTACAATAAATAACAAACGTGGTAAATTGTAATTGGTTCAGAGATATAGTTTTAAACCTACCGACAAGTACTAATAAATAGTAAGAGCACAATTTTGTGCTCAATTTTCTGAACTTTATTAATACCCTCCGTTTGGTTGTTAGAATGAATCTGGAATAAGAAAACGGGAATAAGAAAATTGACATAAATTAATTTCAATTTTAGTCCAAAATGAGAATTAATCAGGTTCTAAGTTTAAATTAATTTCAATTTAACTTGTGCCTTGCTCTTTACAAGCACATTACAAATTTATTTATTAGCCTAGTTAATTATCGGAAAAAGAGGAGATTTACCGGGATAAACCTAGTTGCTAAAACCCAGACTACAGAAGACCACATTTACAATTCTTAAACCTCAGACCGAACCTGCGAATTGAGAAGCAAGCTTTTTTTTCCAACAGTACAATCGTCACAACCAACTTTTAAACTAACATTTGAAGTTCTTGGAGGTACGCATGAATATATTTTTGTATGAGCTTCAAAATTGAACAACAATGGATAGGAATCGAACCTATTGAAGGATGATTAAGACGATGAAACAATTGATAATAGGAAATATAAATCTAGCTTAAATAATTTTGAAGTTACCTTATGAGAAACTCTGAATCATCAAGGGTTGAATTGCCCTTAGGGCTAGTGTCGGTTAATGGCTTGTCAATGGTGAATGCAATTTTTTCAGAAAGAAGGCGCCGTTCTTTTTTGTTTTGGCAGATTGTTTGTTAGATGCCCTCCAGTAAAAGAGGATTACTCTGGTATAGAGAACTAACGGAGGGCTATAACAGGTCTTTATTGTTCTACGCATTTTTTTCCTTGAGCTTATTTTAGCTAAGATGCCATCTTTTATTATCTTGTTTGCAGGTTTTAATAGACCAGCCGTCAAAATGATGGGTTTTAAAATGCAATACCTAGCAAGGACTTGTAAGCTTAAATTTCCGTCCAAGACTGAGAAAATACCGAAATTTAAGAAGAAATTGTCAGCAAAGACACTGTCTAGGAAAAGGAAGCTACATGAATGTGGTAGTGAAACGAATAAAGTTGATGCAAAAGGGGGGAAATTACCAGAATCTAGATCTACTCATGAAGAAGATGGGAACGCAAATACAACGGAATTTAGTCAATATGATGGAACAGATGAGCTAGAGGGAAAGATGCCAGAATCTGCAGCTGCCTCTGGAAGAGATGAGAAAGAAAACATAATATTTAGTCAAAATAATGGAGTTGATGAGAAAATCGAGGATACGCTGGAATTTGTACCTTCCCATGAAGAAATTGGGAATGAAAACATGCCGAGACATGTTACAGAGGGTAAAGATGAATCACCGAGATCATGGCCTTCAAAGAAGAGACGGGGGGAACAATTTTCAGACCCTAGTGATAGTAATATTGCAGAGATTAAAGAAGACAATGAATCATTGACTGATTTTGTGGTTTATGATGAAATTACTTCTGGGAAATCTAATGCAGTTGGTGTAATGGACAGTTCTGAAGGACTTATAGATAGTTGGGCGATAGGCGATCAGAACGAATTAGCAGGGATCAAAAGGATGTGTCTTCCACATGCTAAATTGGTCCCAGATAGGATTGTCATACCTGATGATTGGCGTTCTGCAGTAGAGTTTATTTTAGACAATGATCGGCTTAAGAAATCTGCTAGGGATTGCTTTGCGGCTCCTCCGATTGTCGTAGTTTGTGGAGCACAAAATGTTGGGAAGACCACTTTTGCACGTTTTCTCCTCAATAATTTGCTAAGAAGGTATTTTTAAACTGTTTCATAAAAAAACATATTTGGGTCCGGGTATTCTGTCAGAGGCTAGAGAAAAGAAATTGTCTTCTGGGTGATTATATGGTACACGTGGGATCAGTTCAAGCTTTAATGTACTCACTGATAGGAATGCAGACGAAATTTTTTATTTGTGCTGATGAAATAAAGGACTATGTTTATGCAGGTATAAGAAAGTTGGCTATTTAGATACTGACGTAGGACAGCCTGAGTTTACACCTCCAGGGTGCCTATCCCTTCACATTGTAGAGAAACCGAATCCTGGTGCACTGATTAACTTACTTTCCATCATTGTTTTGTTGTTTTTTAGTTTTTGAAGATATAAGATTTAAATTGCGAATTGCTCTCATAGTAAAAGGATTGATTAAATGTTTTGGTTATTTTTTTTACGATGATATGTATGAAGTTTCATCTTAATCAAATCGTTGCATATTTTTGCAGATTTGTCAATTCTGTGTTTGAGAACTCCTGAAAGGTAATATTTGAATCTGACAGATTTTCAAGAGTGCGTTGCTTACTACTAATGATTTATTTCTTGAAGTGATTTTTTTTGGCATTTTAGAAATAAAATTATAAAAGTATATAATGCAGAGAACCATACCTTTTTATGATTTCTAGGAAATATACATACCAATAGTTTAAATGGTACTTGCAAGTCACCATGTTTGCTAAAACTGTTCTCATCAAGGATTTGTAGGGTAAAGTTCATAGTCTGTTTATTATGTTTATATAACAGGATATACATAACAGGATTTGTGGTTAGTCACATTATATAACAAAATAAAACAGTAATGAAGAATTACCCACTTAACAAGATCAATTATCATCTGGACTAACTACAGGGTGCCAAATACTCCAGTGTCTTGACTTTAGGTATTATGCAGTATCTATGAAGTTCTGTGATGTTTAGAGGATAAACTTTCAAGACCTTTGCAATTGGTTGTTGGTCATGTCTTATGGCCTCACCAATGCACTTGACATATTTATGGTCATTTAAATGATGTTTTCAGACCCCATTGTGGCAAATTTGTTGTCATTTATCCAGATGACATCATGACGTACGGCATCATATTTGATGACCACTTGGTGAAATTACAAACAATTATTGATCTTCTTTGCCAAAATCAATTCAAAGTCAGGACAAAGCCCCTCTAGAAAACATTACTCAAACAACTGGGCTTTTTCATTGATGAGAATGGAGTACATGTGCATCTAGATAAATTATGGTCCTTATTGAGTGGCCAACTCCATCCAACATGTTAGATATACGAATTTTCTTGGGGGAATGAACTTTTTCAGGAAGTTTTTTGTGACTACAAACAGTTTCCTGCTGTCTATATCAAAACTATAACTAGAAGGCTCTTACTTGATCACACATTTAGTTGCTCGAAAGAGGCTCTTTTTCCTACTCTAATGTTTTCTCTCCCCTACTTGCAACAACCATCTTAGCTTGAATCAACATTCCCCATTATGCCATATATACGATTCTTGGGTAGGGATGACATCTTGCGAGCTATTCTTAAGAAGGCATGCTTTATGCCAAATTCAATCATTGCACCTTGTAGAAAATGTCGTGGTCTAATGACGCAGTCAAGGGAGGATAAATCCCCAATGGAGATGTCCAACCTTGCAGCTAGAGATTACACACCGGAAATAACAAAACAAAACAATAATCAACACCAGCAAATAAAGAACAATGCTCTTCAATTATCATCAAGTTGGCCTGCAAATGCAGATTACAGATTTTTCAACAGACATGGCTCATTACTAAGCATACAAGCCTTATTCCTGATCTTCGCTATCAGATATATTGGCTATCCGCATTACCAATATGCTACCCCTAAACAAGAACTACCACCCTACTTATATACAAGATCGCCAGCCACAAGTCGGCCTATCTGATCAACAATCTCCAAGATAAAGGAAACATATTACAACATATAGGTCAAGACCGAAATCCATAAGAACAGCCCCAAATAGATAGATCATGACATGCGAACATGCAAGGAGGTCGACCACATGTATAAGAACATGGAATGATGTGCCATGAAGCTTCGCATAACGTGAATCTCCATCGCAAGCTGAATCTCGCCAATCCTAACCGTTAGAACAGGAAAGCAATATAGGACCGGACCTTTCATAAGATAACTTCATGTGGAAACATAGGATCCAGCTGCGAACCTAGACCAAGGATGTTCATGATGTCTAGATCACATCATAAGGATTGCATAAGATAATGAGCCAACTGGAATGATCGCTATCTAAAACAAAGAAAACCGCCCAATTGGAATAGAACAACAAACAAACTGAAAGAAATATTTTTGGTTGATGCAAGATTGCTCCGAACCCAAGATGCTCTTGCATCAGACACCCCAGGTGAATAGAAGATGTTCCATAAGAGGAACTTATGAACATCTGACAGGATTCAAGACATAAATCCCATGCTCACTTTTGACCCATGTATCCTCTTTGTCTCCAACCATCATATTCTGCAAGTGGCTACGCCTACTATCCAAATCCTCAAACCTAGTAGTATGCAATCCATCATCAGGTACTACTCTAATTATCCAACTGACACCAATTACTTTTGCTTTTGTCGCTCCTACATTCAACAATTAATGTCTTCTTTCTCCTTTGCTGCTCGACTCCACCTCTGACATCAGTTAATAACTCCCTTCTTTTTGATTCATTCACAAGATCCTGCTGCTCATCTGATACCACTTTGGTAGCCTGCTGCTGCAACACTATCTTGTCATCCTCAACCTTCAACTCCACCAATTTAGGTTCATTCATCAAATCCTTCAGCAACTGAACAACCTCAAAAACCCTCTCAGCCACCTGCTATAAATCCATCACCTTCTGACCCGAAGTAGTCTAATCTCCTAAGGTGTAAGTCCTGATTACACTCAGACTCTCAACCTTCCTTCCCTCTTTCAAAGGAATTAAAGTTAACTTCCTGCCATCCTTCATTATAGACACAACATTCCTTCAACAATCATGAATAGCTCCAACATCACACTGCCAAGGTCTTCCAAGCAAAACATGGCAAGCACTCATGTTAACCACATCACACAATACCTTATCTCAGTATGGTTCAATGTTGAACTTAACGCAACATTGTTCTTTAACCTCCACCATACGGTCATCCTGAAACCAACTTATCCCATATGGACAAGGGTGTCTAAGTCTCCTCAGTCCAAGTTTCTGTACCATCTCCTCTGATATAAGGTTTTTAGTACTACCACTGTCTATTATCACTTTGCAACATTTGTTTTCTGATTTACAAATTGTTCGGAACAACTGCCTTCTTTGGAGAGGCTCAGATTCCTTCTTACTCAGCATAACTCTCCAAAACATTAGAGATTCTCCCATCTCCGGTGCAACCTCTCTTTCAACAGGTTCATCCTCAACTTACTCCTCATTTGCCACCAAGTTTTGTTTGCCTTTACTCTTGCTAGAATTTTCAAAACATTGGAATGCCCTATGACCAACATTCCCACACTTGAAACAAGTACCTTTGAAACCGTTGTTGCTATTGCTCCTTCCAAGAATCTTCTGATCAGGTTCTCCTTCAACAACAAGCTTTTCTTTGCCCTTATCACCAACCGGTCTGTCCCTTCCCTTAGGGTTTCCTTGCCTTTTCTTCAACTTGTCTTCTGCCTTCAGGGCATACTAATAAGCATTTTCAATTGCACTAATCCTCAACATACTCAACTCATCTTGAATGTTAAGTCTCAGACCATTGATATATCTAGCCACCTTTTCTTTAGATGACTCTCGGTGTCCAGATCTGATTTGCATCTTGTAGAATTCCTCGGTGTACTCTGTAACTGTCGAATCCTTTAGCTTCAAATTCTGTAGTTTCTTAAGCAATTCCTATTCATAATCCTCCGGTATGAACTTGGCGTTAAGTCTAGAAATCACAACTCTCCACCTAGTGATCTTAGGTTCACCATTATCTTCCCTATCTTTCTGCAATTCCTTCCACCATAAGGCAACATGACCCTTCAACTTAGTGTGTGCTAACCTAATCCTCTATGCGTAATATCTTCAAACTCAAAGTAATCTTCTAATTCACTAATCCAATCTATCAAATCCTCAGGATGTAATGAACCAAAGAAATTAGAAACATCAAGCCTATGACTCTTACCCAATTGTGCCATAGCTCTTAGTAATCTTTCTTGATCTGAAGGGATCTCAACCTCAGCTGTCTCAAGATCTTCAACAACTTCTTCATATTCATCTTCAGTTTCAAGGTTCCTTTTGACCCCAGTCAAAGCATTTTGGATTTCAATCCTCATCTCGTTCCTGAACTCTTCCATCATTTGCTCTAGCCTTCTAGGGCTCATTCTTCTAGGCGGCATTCTTGCAAACTTAAGGAATCACTTTCTCAAATTCCTCAACTTCGACGATCTGATCACCAGTGTTGATTGCCCTAACACAATCAAGCAAACTAACAACACCCACAATCTGCCTCGATCAATCTATCTGTACAAAAAATCACCAACTTGCCTCTCAACCCATCCTCCAACTCTTCTTGCGGCTCCCTTCATACAATGCTCTGCAATTGTAGGTCATATCTAACTTTTGCCACCCCAACAACTAGGATCTTAAGGGTTCACAATCTTTGGGATTCGATCTGATCAATCCTTTTACTGAAACTTCTTTTGTCATGCTCAAGCAACAACAAATCCTATTTCCGATCACCTTGCCCAAGCCACCGGTTGATGTAGGTTAGATCCTCGGTTATGCCACCCCACAAACAACAAGTTTGAAATTCGCAAGCTCAGGAACCCGGATCTGCAACCTCAAGAAATGTAATTGTGGTTTGATACCATTTGACGTAGTCAAGGGAGGAGAAATCCCCAATGGAGATGTCCAACCTTGTAGCTAGAAATTACACATTGGAAATGACAAAACAAAGCAATAATCAACACCAGCATATAAAAAACAATGTTCTTCAATTATCATCAAGTTGGTTTGCAAATGCAAATTACAGATTTTTCAATAGACATTCCTCATTACTAAGGATACAAGCCTTATTCCTGATCTTCGCTATCAGATATATTGCTTACCCGCATTACCAATTTGCTACCCCTAAACAAGAACTACTACCTGTTGATGTGAGTTTTGTTCCACTACAACATGCAAAATCAAATGCTCAATGTTTCAGATTGAAATATTAAATACTCAACTCTCTCTTGATATAAGGTCACTTCTTATGCTAAGCCTACCAAATAAGATCACAAGGTGACTTCAAGGTTCTCTTATTGTGGATACTCGCTCAGTTGAAATGATATGATTTGCTGGATCACTAAGGGGACTTACGCCAATTCATTCAAGATTTGTCAACTACTCGCACTTCTAATGATTTTGCTTCACAATGTGCAATGAAAATATGGTTTGATTTTTCAACATTTCCACTTCAACTCAAACTTAAACCTAACTTCTACTGCTACTTCTACTTCTTACTATAAATGCAAGGAATCGTGGATGGACTTGGACTCTACTAGATGCGATCTTGCGAGCGACTCCACCCATCTAGTGCAAGCTTCTAAGGAACACTCGAATGGTTTTCAAATAAATATCTCCTCTTCAATCCCATGAAACGGATGCAAACTAAAGATTCAATATCAATTGAAATTAAGTGCTTTGATTCATCGGCTTACCACACAAGGCACTCCTACCATCAACAAGAGGCTAGTGGCTCGGATTTGTCGAGTCAATCAAGTAAACATCCACAATTACCTTCATCCAACTATCTACTTCTAAACAACATGAAACAAAATCCTAAGCTAAGTGAGGAAATATGGATCACCATGCAATAATGAAAACTTGATCACAACAATTCACCATGCAAGACAGAACAATGAAAAGTAGAGCAAATTTGGCATTATATTAGCAACAATGCAGAATCAAATCCTCAATGTTTCGGAGTGAAACATTAAATATTCAACTCTCTCTTGATATAAGGTCACTTCTTATGCTAAGCTTGCCAAATAAGATCACAAGGTGACTTCAAGGTTCTCTTACTGTGGATACTCGCTCAGTTGAAATGATGTGATTTGCTGGATCACTAAGGGGACTTACGCCAATTCATTCAAGATTTGTCAACTACTCCCACTTCTAATGATTTTGCTTCAGAATGTGCAATAAAAATATGGTTTGATTTTCCAACCTTTCCACTTCAACTCAAACTTAAACCTAACTTCTATTGCTACTTCTACTTCTTACTATGAATGCAAGGAATCGTGGATGGACTTGGACTCTACTAGATGCGATCTCGCCAGGACTCCACCCATCTAGTGCAAGCTTCTAAGGAACACTCGAATGGTTTTCAAATCAATATCTCCTCTTCAATCCAATCAAATGGATGCAAACTGAAGATTCAATATCAATTGAAATTAAGTGCTTTGATTCATTGACTTACCATACAAGGCACTCCGACCATCAACAAGAGGCTAGTGGCCCAAATCTGTCGAGTCAATCAAGTAAGCACCCACAATTACTTTCGTCCAACTAACTACTTCTAAACAACATGAAACGAAATCCTAAGCTAAGTGAGGAAATATGGATCACCATGCAATAATGCAAACTTAATCACAACAATTCACCATGTAAGACACAACAATGAAAAATAGAGCAAATTTGGCATTATATTAGCAACAATTCTCCAACAAGTCCTACTTTACAAATGAGAGAGGTGGGGTTTATATAGGAGCCCCAATTACAATGAATGACCAAGATTGATCTGTAATCAATGACCTAGATTAATCCATTACAAACCCTAATTAGGGCAACCAAAAGAAGCCAATAGAAATGAAGCACCACAAAATTAGCCAATGAGAAAATTGTTGATGTCAGTTTTGTACCACTACATAACATATAGCAATTGAATACTTGATATAGAATACCAAACACTCAACCCTCTCTTGAAAAGTAATTACTCATGAAGAACATGAGAAAACTCCAAGGTTCTTTACACGTGGATACTAACTCAGTTATATTAATGTGATTTGCTAGTTAATCACGTAGGTAGGCTTACGTTGTTCATTCAAAGATAACTTGGTGGTACTTTGCTTGCTTGACTTGTTCTTTTCTCCTTGATCACTTTCACTTTCAACTACTCCTACCACTAACTATTTACTGCTCTACTACTACTCCTATGAGTGAAGGAATTGGCAAATGGACGAGGATCCAACCAAATGAAAGCTTGCTTGGAGCGGTACCTCCATTGGTGCAATGATTCAAAGGGAATTGGACTAGATTACCACACAAGGCTTCCTAACAAGCCGCTAGGATGCTAGTGGCCTAGTATATAGATCCCTATCAAACATTCACTAACATCACCATACAACTAGCCATCTACTTCTATTTTGACAACATGAAATGAAATCCTACTTTAATTTGAGAGATGAGAAGAAACATGCAATACACCAAAATGATCATGTATATCCACCATGCAAACCACAACAATGAATAGAGAACAATTTTGATAGTATTTTGGCAACAATTCTCCAACATAACCCCCTTAACAAATGAGAACAAATGGCTTTATATAGAGGCTCAAAATTACGACGAGTGGCCAAGATTAAGGGGCAAAATCAAGGGCCAAGATTAAACCTTACAAACCCTAATTAGGGTTACCATCTTTCGACCAATTACATGAGGGCACCAACTTTGTGGGCCAATGAGAAAATTACAATAATTTGTCAACCAATGAGAACATAGGACACTTGGCATGATTTGATTGCATGCACATGAAATTGCCACCTCATCAACCTTACCTTATAAATTTATTTAATCCTTGAGATGAGGTGAAGCCTTGGATGCTTGAGGTTGTCCTTAAAAACTTTCTCATCACCACTTGAACTTGCTTGTACCTGATGTCCTGACCTTGAAAGGGTGAGGTCTCTATGCATTTGGGGTAATCTTGCCTTGGCCCCGGTGGCTTGCCTGGATGTGAACCTTCTTGCAATTTGAGAGCCTTGCTCTTGGCCACCCCCTTGAAATCGAACTTGACCCCTTCAACCTTTCGTCTCGCTTTCCTCCTTCATTATCCCTGCCTTCCTTAACCTTCCTGGTCTTCATGGTCTTCTCCAACCTTCCCACTTGAATTTGGTTTTCATGCACCCCCCTCTGCTTCAATACTCTTGGGTTCCCGGGGCACTTGCCTTGGCCATACCTCCTTCTCAAATCTAACCAAGCTAACTTGCACGAATAGCCAAGCCCTGCCTAGCCTCAAATATCTTCAAATCTCTTCCATCCTTCAATGAAACCTGCCTCCTCACTAATATTTTCCTCTTTGGCCAACCCTTGAATGCCTTCAACTGTTCAGACTGCCACAACCTCGCCCTTTGGCATAAGCATCCGCCTTAACCATAGTGGTGCAGTGTATCTCCCCAAATTGGATTTGGTTCGACTAACAAAACATCACTAATAGTCTTGTAATCAAATAGAAGAGGTAGGACCCTATGTAGAATTGTTTCTGATTTTGCACTATCCAAAGTTGCAACTCTAAATTCATGCTAATGATCTTAGCCCAATCAAACTTTCTTTATCATTCTCAAATCTTTCAATAAAATAATACAGCCAAGGATCAAACTGTGTACCTTGAGCGGAGTTCATGACTCGGTTGAGAAGCACAATGAGGTCGCCATACTCTGATTTGAAATCTGACCTGGTGAGCCTTGATGATTTGGTGACTCCCTTCTTGCCTTCGTGTAACCAATTCTGCTTTAGTAGAGCAAAGTAGGCATCCTGACTGTCTTGAAAGAACCTGGCGGCTTGATCCATCAACGCCACTATCATGCCCCTCAACTGGAGTATATTGAACACTTCCTTGCACAATTCCACACTTACTGATCTTCTTTGCCACAGAGGGCTGGTCTCCTTTCAACCTATCTCTCAATTGTATCATATCTATGGTGCTGACGTTAGTGTCATTGACTCGCTTCAATTTCGAGAAGAAGGTGGTCTTGGCATCATGTCTTCCTTGTCTTTCTTGGTATTAATTCTCTTTGGGTTCTTGCTTGCACTAGCATCCGCCATCCTAAACACTTATTTCTGCCCCTTCTTTCTACAGTGAGGTGGGATTACACTTATTTCTGCCCCTTCGCCTAGGGATCATCAAACATATTTCTGCATCGCCAATTTCTATCACACTACACTTATCTCTGCCTCTTCGCCTAGTGAGATGGACTACCACTTATTTCTGCCTCTTCGTTACCTATGAGATGGACTACACTTATATCTCCCAACTTCTTTCCTAGGGGTGGGACTACCACTTATATCTCCTTTCTCCAAATCTTAAACGAAAACTACACTTATATCTTCCAACTTCAAGCCTTAATGAGATGATGAGGTGATGGACTGGATGATGCAAGAAGAAAATAGGGAAATGTACCAAAAAAGAACAAGGAGAAAATCTGCCTTGTAGACCAATATTCACCCTCAATCCTGAAACTTATGTTCTACACCAAACAAACAACACCAAAGAAAAGATAACAATTAAGAAGATAAGTTACTCACCAATTAGTTTTGCAAAATCTTCCTCAAAATGACATGGCATGGGTAAATCTGTAGCTTCTCCAATATCCAATAACAGTCCTCCTCTCTAATTTGTAGCCTCTCTTAATATTCTGCTCTTCTTCAAATTTGGATCTACCACCACCTCTATATACTTTCAGATCTGGCCTCAAATATTAGATCTGGCCTTGAGAATGTTTCTCTTCCACCAACAAAATCAGATCTGGCCCTTCTATGCTCGGATCTGCCTTCAAATAACTCGGATCTGGTCACAAACTTATATCAGATCAGGCCCCCAATATGCCAGATTTGGCCTTGAGAAATTCGGATCTGCCCCACAAATTCGCAACTCCCTCAATGCTATTTCGCTGCTCCTCTGAATTTAGACTTGCCCAAACGGATCTGCTCTCAACTCTATATACTTTCAGATCTGCTCTGCCTTGAGGAATTCGGATCTTGACCTTCCACAAATTTGGGCTTGCTCTTAACAAATTCAGGCCTGCACTAAATTCGGCTCTTAGTCCTCCATTTCGCTGCCTCCTCCTCTACAAATTCGGGCCTGCACTAATATCAGATCTGCTCCTAACAATTTCGGATCTTGACCCAATTTCGCACCTTGCTCTAATACAAATTCGGGCTTGCTCAAAATATCAGATCCGCCCTTGAACAATTCGCCCCTTGACTTTCCACAAATTCGGGCCTGCTTGAATTAATTCGCAACTCCTATCTGCTCTTCCTTCACTGCTTTGGTGGATGGAAGAATGGCGAGATGAGTGGGGAAGAGGATGGATGGATTGCCTCCCTATATACCTGATCCATAGGCCTCCAAATGAGGGCCGACCCTAGCACAAAGGAGAAACACAAAATCAAAACAAATGCCATGTAAGGGGCGGACCTGGCTGTCTTAATACAAAATTTGCATTGAAACTTTCAAATAATACTTAGACCTTCGAAAAGCATTGGATAACAGGCCACCCGCTATAAAAGGAAGGCCCCAATTAATATTTTCATGCCTTGCGCCAAAATAGAGGGGCTAAGTTTCGAAATTAATGGCCCAAATTTATGATTTCAAAGCATAAAATTTATTTTCAAAACAGATTTTTGAACTTTCAAAGCAAAATTTATGTGAAATCCCAATGCCATTGCCCAGATTTTTAATTATTTAGCCAAGATTTTAGATTTTAAGGCTCAAATTTCGATTTTAAGTGGCCCAAATTTGAAATTTAATTGCCAAGACTTTTAAAATTAAATCAAATTATTTCTTGCAATTTATAATTTCCATTTGGCAATTAAATCCCCTTCACTTTTGCAATTTATAATTTCCATCAAAATTTTGCAAGTTTTTCCAAGAAAAAAACCAAATCCACACTCAAGCTCGAAAATAAAAGCCTAAGGTTGATTTCACCAAATTTCAAAAGTAATTCGTCTAAGTCCAAAAATATTTGCTAAGGCATCGGAGCGGAAGGATCAAGGAAGAAAAATGCCAAGTTTTGCTCAAAAAATGGGGGTCCCCAAATTCTTTGGGGCGATGGTGTGAAAACCTCACAACAAAAATTCAAAGGCTTGAGGACCACTAGGAAGCAAGGAAGCCGCCAAGTCATCATACAACTCATCATTATGAACATGCATGCCTCTTTTCTCTTTCTCCCTTTTAACAAAACTAATGAACTTAAGTAAAATTTCACTAAGTTCCTTCATGTCAATACTAGGAAGGCTTCTTGCAATCTTTATCTTAATTTCATTTCCCTATCCTTAGGAATTCTTCATCGTTCTTGGACATCTTTCTCTTGGATGGATGGACTTTGTAATGCTTGAACCCTTGGTATTTCCACCTTCATTGTTTGGAATTCTTCTTCGTCCTTCAGACTTGATCCTTGTGGCAATCCCTTGAACACATGAACATCTTCCTTGGCATATTAAATCTTCCCCAATTCATTTCCTTGGATGACTCGATCATCATTAGGATCATTCCCTTGATGGGAATCTTTGCCTTGAACTCTTTCTTGCTTTAGACCTGTCCTTATGTCCTTGTCCGTGTTCCAATACTAACGTTGGTGTTAGAATCATCCTCAAAAATTCCTTGGTGTATTTGCTTGATGAAGGCTCGATCTTGAGATAATTCTTTGATTTCGATCCTTGAATTTTCTTTCTTTTGTCCCATCTTTGAAGTGCATTATCTTGAAGTGTTGTCCTTTGAACTTGATCTCTTTAGATTAGTCCTCTTTCATTGCTATCCTTGGCCCTGAGCTTGAACTTGTCTTCCACCTTCCTTTGTTCACTTCTTTGCAACAATCCTTGCCTTTGATCCGAACAAGATTTCTGGTACAAAGCTCGAAGTCAGTATGGTTTTAAAAGACTTAAACAAAATAACAAATTTCAGACTTCACCATCCTTGGATTAGTCCATGAATTAGTTAATGAATTCCACATCCTATCTTAGTAATTAAATCCAATGAAGGTAATAACTAGCATGAGCATTTGGAGAAGAATCCTAAGATGAAAGGAACCAATCAACACTTAGCCCAAATGAGAGAACTGACTTTTCATTTAAATCTGATTTTCCGAGGACAACATGAACATGTCTGAAAATAAACCATGGATTGCCCTCAATAACTTGTAAAATTCACTACTCACCAAGTCCATGGATTCTTATGTGGATTATGAATTGCCTTCATGAATTCATTACATTAAAATCAATTTTTCTCACCAATGTCAAGTCTGAAGTCATGCCTACAATCTGCACTTTTGAATGAATTTGGGTGGCAAAATTGGTGTTTTGGATGCTCAAGGACCTAACGAAGACTCAACACTATCAAACTTTTTAATTGACAAAGTTTAGAAACTATGGGGAATTTCTCAAAAATCGCCCTTGTTGTAGGTTGTTTGCAGACCTAGGTCTGCAACTTATGATTTCAGACTTTAAAGTGATTCAAATAGTGCTTAAAAAATACCCAAAAGCTTGCAATACAATTAGGATCAGATTGTAATAAAAAAACAAACCCAGACTTAGGCAAAAAAAATGATTTTCAGAGGTTGTCCTCTGAGTTTTGCTCGTAGCAGCTTTACCTCAAACCCCAAGTGACTGAAATTGATTGGAAAAGGTAGACTTTGGTGTGGGGATCAATCTGCAAATGAGTGCTGGGGGCTTTGAGCCTTCAAAGAATTTATATGAATTTTCCAAAAATCACCCCTGTTCTTGGATGCTTTAGACTTAATGTCTGAAAACAAAGGTGTTTCAGACCTACAATTAGCTTTAAATGATGCAAGGAATTACAACAAAGGTATGCAATAAAACCTTGTATCAGATTGTGAACAAAACAAACCCAGATTTATATGGAAATTTTCAGACCTAGTCTTCAGATATTCACTCATAGCATTCTCATCTTATTGTCTTGGTGACTGAAAATGGTTGGAAAATGCAAGTAATTGGCCACCGAACAATCTGCAAACAAGTTTGGGTGCTTAAAACCCTTTGGTTATTTTCTATGATTTTTCAAAAAAATCGTCCCTGTTCTTGAAGTTTTCAGATCTGGGCATGGATACGTCAAATTTAACCCTCTAATGGCCTTCAAATCGAAGCCCAAGGATGGGGGACTGGTTTAGGATGAGTGCTTGGCAATTTGGGCACTCGGAAAAATTTCTATGAATTTCTAAAAAAAATTGCCAATTTCAGAAGTCTGCAGATCTTGGACTAATAATTCCTTGCCTTTGGCCTTCTAATGTCTTCCAATGCCTTAGAAAAAGTTGTCTTAATGCTTGCAATCAGCCATGGATGGAAGGAGAAGTTGGAAGAAGTGAAACAATTCAAGGATGAAGTTGCTTCTCATGGAGTCTTGCTTCAGATTTCAGCTTGCCTTGCCTTCGTCTTCCAAAGTTATTCATGTTTATTACAGTAGCACCCCTCTTTTTATACTTGTTTTTGCCTCTTATTTGCTTTCCACAAGCAATGTGGGATAAAAGATTTACCACCTTCTAGAAGGTTCCACTTTGACTTTATTAATTTCCCACATTAACTTTAATTAAATAATAAAATTCTGCCATAATGGAGCAAATCGATCCATGTTAGGACTCTCAAATTTGGCTAAGTCCACAACTTGTATGGACTTGCAATCATGTCCAAACTCCAACTCCATCCATGCAAGGTGCAAAAATCGATCAAGGCTTGGATAAAATCCGCTTATTACTTAGGAAAACATTTTGATCTTGCTTTGCTATCAAAAGGGGGGAAAATTGACCCTAGTATGGACAAATTTGACATTTAAAAAAATTTCGCAATTTGGCCCTCAAAGGGAAATTCGACCCTAGCCTGGATAGTTCTCATACTTCGAAAAATTTCCACATTCCAAACTCCTGGAGGGGAAAAGCATGATATGTCCGTACGTCTCCAACACTTTGAAAAAATTCGCATTCCATACTTGGTTCCAAGGGAAAAACGCCCCCTGCCTAGACAAATTTGGAACTTAGAATTTTTTTGGAATCCATACTTAGTCTTGGGGGAAAAACGACCCCTGTCTAGACACTTTCCAGACTTAGAAAGATTTTCAAGTTCCCAACTTTCACTAAGGGAAAAACGACCCTAGTCTGGACAATTTCCAGACTTAGAAAATTTTCAAGCTCACCCTTGAGGGAAAATTGCCTTTAGTTTGGATTTTTCAAACACTATGAAAATTTTCTAGCAAAATTCATCCAAAGTGGTGGAAATTCATAGTTTGCTTGAATTTTAACCCCAACACTTACAATTTTTTCAGGAAAAAGCCAACTAATGAAGGGAAATTCATGTAGAGTCTGGATTTTGATCAAAATATGAAGAGAAATATTAAATTAATATTTATATGCTATTAATGGGTATCTATTATCTGTTTGTAAAAATATCTTGTAAATATTAGAATGTTTCTAATATTTAGTTTTCTGTAGTTAGAATAGAAAGTTTCTATTCTTTACATTCGTTTCCTAAGGAAACATTGTCTATTCTTTTGTATATATAGATCATTCGATCTCTGTGAATATATCAAGTATTTTTACCAATTACTTGCTGTTTCTTTCAAAATTATTTGCTCAAATTTTTTGAATTAATTTTTGTTTATTCCCACATTGTGGGATTTGCTGTTGCTCATGTCTAGGGTTTGTGAGTTTGACCAGTTTTCGAACTTGTTTAGCCACGTTTTTTCTGCAAATCCGCCATTATTTTTTGAAAGTTTTTTGTAGCAGGCCGTTTTTTTTCGAAACCCTAATTTTTGGGCTCCAAATTTTTTTTTCTTTCTGATTACAAGTTCTTGGTGGGTTTTTCGAGAGCTCAATTAGGTTGTCGTCCAATTTTTTTGGGTGCCTCAATTTTCAAGCCAACAGATCCAGATTTCGACATCATATTCTTTTTGGGTTTTTCGAGCTCTCTTCTGGGTGCTTCTCCGTTTTTTTAGGGTCTTCCATTTTTTTGCCTCGAAGTTCGTGCCATCTTAGATATTCTCATTTTTTTGGAAAACGTGCAATGGCATCATTGACGAACATACTGCTTGAGGGAAATCAGAAATTTAATGGTCGAAATTATAGCACGTGGAAGTAGAGGATGCTAACCATCTTCGAATATCGCGGCAGCGATGCAGTGGTTCTGGGTACTACTAAACGTCCGACTGTAGGTGGCCCTAATTTGGTTACATATGATTAGCATAATCGGGAGGTGGTGATGCTTCTCAAGTTATCAGTGGCTGATGATTAGCTCCCTCAGATTCCATCCTGCAAAACAGCTGTCGAGATTTGGGAGCACCTCAAAACTCTGCATGAGACTTCAAATAAAAGCAAAGCCTTCTTTCTCAAGAACACTCTGTTTTCTATTATCATGGATGAGCGGAAATCACTCAAAGAACCCCTGAATAGGATTCAGGAAATCCGTGATTAGTTGCTTGCCATTGGACGCAAGATGGAGGAAGAGGACATTGTGGTAATAACCCTCAAAAATTTACCCAAGTCTTACGAGCATTTTATCGAGATCCTCAACATCACTTCTACTGGTGTTGATTTGAAGTTCATAGATCTTTGCACACTTCTTCAACAAGATTGGTGGAAACAACAGTTCGATAGCAGTTCTAGCTCCACCTCTACTGAGCAAGCCTTTGCTGCTAAATCCTTTCAGAAGGATAAGGGCAAGTCTCATTCACAACAGTCTTCTCAGCGAAAGTCCTTTGCTCCAGCATCAGAAGGCTCCAGGAAAAAGAACATTCAATGCAACTACTACCACAAGTATGGTCACATGAAGGTTGAATGTCGGAAACGTTTAGCTGCCCAAGCTAAGCAATCTGGTTCGCACCCCAAAGCGAACAGTGCAGAGCACATTGAGCAGACAAAATCTACCTTTTACGCCTTCATGGCTAAAAGATCTGCAGATCATGTGAAGTCGTCTACCTGGTACATTGATGCAGGTGCCTCTCATCATTTCACCCGCTGCAGAGATTGGTTCACTGACTACCAACCTTTCTCAGATTTAGTTATTTTTGGTGGAGGGGAAGAGTACACTATTGTCGGCAAAGGCAACATTTAGATTCAGTCTGCTGGGAGGAATCTCATTTTCCTCGATGTGTACTATGTTCCAGGGATGGAACTCAATCTACTCTCAGTCAGTCAGATGCTGCGACATTCTCCACGATTGGATATCACCTTTAGTTCACATCAGTGCACCATCACTGATAGGGATACTTAGTCTGTTATTGCAGTTGGCCTTCAAGATCATGGTCTTTTAGACTTGTTGATTCTGGTGATTCTCAAGACTTAGCTATGGCTGCTCGGCGATCTTCTGTTAGCTCACTTTGGCATCAGCAGTATGGGCACTTAAATGTATTATCTCTCTCAGCCTCCTCGGGAAGAGCTTGTTCTCGGATTGCCAAAGATTTAGACTCGGCTTGGAGTTTGTGATAGATGTCAGGCTGGGAAGCAACATCGCACACCTTTTCCTGTTGGCGATTCATGGCGCGCTTCTCAAGTACTTCAGCTTGTTCATGCTGATATCTGCGGCCCTATGGCTACTCCCTCTGTTCTTGGGTCTAGGTATTTTTCGTTGTTTATTGATGATTTCAGTAGAAAAATGTGGCTATATTTTCTTAAAAAGAAATCGGATGTGTTTACTATATTTTAGAAGTTTAAACCTCTAGTTGAAAAAGAGTTTGGGAAATCTATTATTGCTCTTAGGACAGACAATGGGGGGAATTTTTTTCTACTAAATTCTCTAGCTTCTATGATATTCATGGCATCAAGGGCCAGTTGACCACACCCCACACACCACAACACAACAGTGTAGTTGAACGTTGGAACAGAACAATCACCGAGATGGCTCGATCCATGCTCAAACACAGACATGTTCCAAAGAAGTTTTGGGCAGAAGCAGTTAACACTATAGTCTATCTTTTGAACCGGTCACCCACCGTGGCGGTCAAAGGTAAGACTCTGGAAGAGGCCTGGTCAGGTCGCAAGCGCAAAATCAGTCACCTAAAGGTTTTTGGCTCTCTTGCCTATGTTTGGATCCCTGATGCATCACGCACCAAGTTATATGCCAAGAGTCAGAAACTCATGCTTGCTAGATACAGTAGTCTTCACAAAGCCTACCGCCTGATTGACACTACGACATCTCGTCTCCTGTATAGTCATGATGTAGTCTTTGATGAGCAGAGAGGTCCATTCATGCCTGTCTCTCCTATTCTTGATCCAACAGATCAACCTCTAAAAGCTTATGATTTGGGAGTACAACTTCCATTAGGTCCACCTGATGGGAGGGCTCTAGCAGCTCCAGTTATACTAGTGATTCCTGTACAGACACCTCCAGCTTCTCTTGTAGGATTACCCAGATTTGTAGATGCTTCCCTTGAGTTTGATCCAGATTCTTTTGATGAGGAACCTGATCGTCGAGCGTCTCCTGATGCTAATGTTGGTCCTTCTCCTCTCCGGCCTAAATGATGGGTTAAAACACTTGCGGATCTTTGAGATGATGAACTCATCAATGGGAGAACTGCTCGGAAAAAGAGCAAACCTACAGAATCAGTCAACTTTGCTCTCATGGCCAACATTCACAGTGTGTTTGAACCACAAACATACTCAGAGGCTAAAGGGATTCCAGAGTGGGAACAAGCAATGCAATCTGAACACCAGAGCTTGCTAAAGAATAACACTTGGGTCCTTTCTGATCTTCCCCTAGGGAAGAAACCCATTGGCTGCAAATGGGTCTATAAAATCAAATACAAGTCTGATGGTACTTTGGATAAGTACAAGGCTCGTTTAGTTGTGAAGGGCTTTTCTTAGCGTCAGGGCATTGATTATGAGGAGACCTTTGCTCCTACAACAAAGATGAGCACTATCAGATTAGTCCTAGCCATGGAAGCATAGTTTGGCTAGAAGGTCCATCAGATGGACGCCAAGAGTGCTTTTCTGAATGGTGACCTACAGGAAGAGGTCTACATGACACAACCTCCTGGTTTCAAGGTTGCTGGTTGTTGGTTAACAGTTTGTCCTCCCTTTAGATTTGTAATCTTTGATTCTTCTTAACACCCAAGGTGAGAGAACAAAAGGATGTTCACCAACAAATGGGTCAGTGTAAGTCATCTATCACTGCCCTCTGAATTGACAGGTACAGCTCCTTGATTGTGTTTGATATTCAATGAATATGTTTTTATCTATCATCAGATTATTCCTTATGAGTTTTAACCAAATTGTTTGTAGGCCCAAACAATTCAGGCAAGGATAAGAGTGGATAACCTATAATCCCCAATGGAATGTTGATCACAGATTATCATGAAGTCTATCTTTTAACCTAAATCTATCTACTCTAAGAATGCATATCCTACTAAGGAGAATAGAAGCAGAATGATACATGGACAGTAAATGGAATTACTTATACTGCAATTACTAACATGAAATGGAATCCAAGCAGGAGTCACAGTTCCATATACAATTGTACTTTCTATTCAGATGCATCTAAATAACTGGATGAATAGGAGAAGAACCATACATGAAAGGTAAATAGAATTACTTTCACTGCAATTACCAACATGAAATGGAATCTAGTAAGCAACTACAGCTTCACATATAACTGTTCTGTCTATTCAAATGCAAATGAACAACTACTGGCACAACAAACATGAAATAAAGCTTAGCAAATAGAATTACTCTGCTCCAATGCCAAGTTTGCCGACCCCTACACCCAGTTTCTTGACAGAATTTATAGATTTTTACAATGCATCAGGCTCGTAGGAGCCAATGACCTTCCCACTTCTTGAAATACAAAGAGACAAGGTACAAAGAAAGAAACTCTTCCAATTTGAAAACTTGAAAAGTCACTATGGATGTAAGAATAAAGAAGACACAAAGATAATGACTTCTCAATTTGAAATTGTCGAGCTGAGTCCATTAGGCTTCTGGAGTCTAATCATTTTTCTGAACTTTGAAATTGAAATAAAACATAAGGTAGAAAGATGCCAACCATCAATCTTCAAATAATCATTGTCTTCATCCTTGGTCGACAAGACTATTGGATCATTGAAACAGGGCTCTATCTGATATCAAGATGAACTGAACCTCTTATACTTTACGGCAATGGCTTACTGCAACAATTGACTTAACCATACGCTGTGTTTCTTATATGCACACATATAATAGAAGCACTGAATTCAATCCTCTTCCAACTGTTATCCGTTTTCAAATGACCTCAATTAGCATTTGTTTCCTTATACCAAAGTAGAGTTTATAAAACATGCTGTGGACTCATGTTGTCGCATAATCGCATGGCTCTTCTTTACCTCATGCGATCATGCGACCACACACCTAACCGAATTTCCACCCATCATTTTATGTGCGCGGGTTCCTTTTTGACTTAAGGCACATGTTAATTTGGTCACTTAAATAATAATCGGCTTTTCTTTTATCACAAAACTTTGGGTTTGGAGTTATAACTTTTCATTGTCGCATCTGCGTTGTTGGCATACGTGGGTCCCAGTAGAGCGCATTCGCTTGCCCGATTTTCCATTGTCGCATGATCGCATGAGTGATGTTTTATTCATGCGATCGTGCGACCGCTCTATCATTGGAACACGTGGGTTCCAACAGAGTACCATCCATCTGCCCGAGCTTCCATTATCGCATCCGCGTTGTTGCTTACGTGGACTGCAACTGAAGTCAATTTAATCTTCCCTGTCCTTTGTGCCTCTTTCCCACCTAACCGACTACGCTTCATGCCTTGTCGCATGATCGCATGGCTCTTATGTTATTCATGCGATCATGTGACCACACACCTACCGCAAGGCTTTTCACATCATCCGATCCCTTAACCTATGTGGGCCCCCCTCTTTTTTACTTTTCGCATGATCGCATAGTATTTGTTTAATTCTTGCGATCATGCGACCGCTTCATCGTTGGTACATGTGGACTCCACTATTGGCGTACGCGGGTTGCACTGTTGGCGTATGTGAGTCCCAGCAGACTTCATTGTCGCATGGTCACATAGTATTATTTTATTCCATGTGATCATGCGACCGCTCACTCATTGGTGCAAAACTGGTATGGCGTAGCCGGAAATGAGAAACCCGCCTCGAGAAATCTCTTTTGTTTCTTAATCAAATCTCCTGCCGTTGTCTTCAATAGCTTCGTTTTACTTCAAAGAATCAAGAGAAGCACCTAAATGATGAAGATCATAGGCTTCAGTGACTGTAAAAAATATGTGTCAGAGGTGTCTTAAGTTTAACTCGGTTCTATTGTATCCTTTAGCAGTCTTTTCTTCTTCGAAATCACATTATAACTTTTCAAATTGCATCTCTAGACACTTTAGACACCGTTATTGATTGCAACCGAACCAAGAGTGACCAAAATCTTTCCAAAAATGAAATAAGCCGAGGCTCTATACTTTGACTGTTACTTGGGCAATGGCACATTCTGCAGCTCTCTGTCGCATATTGACCAACACATCACTGAGATTCATTTGACCTCTGTTTCCTTATTGAAGACTTTGAGATATCAAACCTTCAATGGTCATTTATGCAAGAAATCAACCTTCTATACATTGATATATGAGAATAAACTTCTTTGAATGTTCTACATCAGCGCTGGCACTATACTATCCAAATAAAGATCCCTGTTTCTGATTCTTTGCAACATCTGAATATTTCGCCTGAGAAAGAACATCCATTGGAGCACAAATCTCTGCCGGGTTAGGATCTACAACCTACCCAAATAATGAGACCTTGATAACAACCCAACCGGCTTGAAACAAGATTGCAAATGAAGGGGAACCCAGCAAAGACTTCCTATCCTAGGGAAGACTTAGACCTAGACACCAGACCGACCAGACCACATGGCTCCGATATTGCCAAAAAAATGGGTGACTAAAAGTCAGACAACACTGGTAAAGAACACCAAGTTCTCAGACTGGTGAAGGCTCTCTATGGTTTGAAGCAGGCTCCTCAGGCATGATACATGAAAATTGATAAGTACCTCAGTGATCAAGGCTTCTAGAGGAGTTCATCAAACTCAAATTTGTACATCAAGACTACTGACAGTGACATCATCCTTTTGGTTATTTATGTGGATGATCTGATCATCACTGGGAGTTCGACATCTTTGATTCAGGGAATCAAACAGAGTTTATGCCAGTCTTTTGACATGACTGACCTTGGGCTCATGCATTATTGCCTAGGTGTTGAGGTTTGGCAACAATCTACTGGTATATTCATTTCTCAGTCCAAATATTCCAGAGCTCTGTTGGATTAATTCCGTATGCAGGATTGCAAACCTGCATCTACACCCATGGAGAAAGGTCTGAAGTTATCAGCTAAGTCTAATTCTCCTCCAGTTGATGATACTACATACAGGCAACTAGTAGGCAGCCTCATCTACCTCTCTGCTACTAGACCTGATATCAACTTCGCAGTCAGCTACATCTCACGCTTTATGACAACTCCTAAGGCTGATCATTAGATGGCAGCAAATTGTGTGCTTCATTATGTGAAGGGCACTACTGATTATGGAATTCTCTACTCGCAGAGTCCTAATCCTAGACTCAGTGGATTCACAGATTTAGATTGGGTAGGCTCTGTTGATGATAAAAATTCAACCTCTGGATATGTGTTTAGTTTGGGATCTGGTGTCGTCACATGGACCAGTAAGAAGCAGCAAGCAGTTCCTCTCTCCTCTATAGAGGCCGAATATAGAGGGACAGTTAAGACAGGTTGTGAAGCTGTTTGGCTTCATCGGATGCTTGGGGATATGCAGATGTCACTAGCAGGCCCGACCGCTTTGTTTGTTGATAATGAAGGTGTTATCAAGTTAGCACGCAATCCGATCTTCCATGAAAGAACCAAGCATGTAGATGTTTATTGTCATTACATTCGGCAATTGGTTGAAGACGTGACAATACATTTGCAATATGTTCCTACAACGGATCAGACTGCGGACATTCTAACCAAGCCTCTTGGTCCAGACAAGTTTTTCAAATTCAGAGGACAACTTGGTGTAGTGGATAGATTAACCATTAAGGGAGGGTATTAAATTAATATTTATATGCTATTAATGGTTATCTATTATCTGTTTGTAAATATCTTGTAAATATTAGAATGTTTCTAATATTTAGTTTTCTGTAGTTAGAATAGAAAGTTTCTATTCTTTACGATCGTTTCCTAAGGAAACATCGTCTATTCTTTTGTATATATAGATCATTCGATCTCTTTGAATATATCAAACATTTTTACCAAATACTTGCTGTAATAGGAAATTCGTGTATAGTCTGGATTTTAATCAAAATATGAGGGGAAATTCATGTATAGTCTAGATTTTGTGTATTTATATAAAGAAAAATTGATTTTCCTTAGGATTTTGGCCATTTTGAACGTGAAAAATCAATTTTTATAAGGATTTTAAGGCCCTTATGCATGGAATACCTTTACATGGAATTTTAGACTAATTGACTAGCCAAAATTTAAATACACTTAGAATTTTATGTTCAACCCATTATAACATGACCCGAACGAACTTTGATTTTAACGTTCCCACTTTGAGATCACAACTTTGCCACTTGATTTCCCCATTACCTCTTAGTCTTTTAAAGCTCAAAATTGCTCAATGTAATGCCAAAATTTTCCGAACCTAACAACTGTGAGCAAAACAGGGGGTCCCCATTTGTAATAGGGTGATTGTGTGAAAACCTCACAACACTACCCTACTTATATACAAGATCGCCAACCATGAGTCAGCCTATCCGATCAACAATCTCCAAGATAAAGGAAACGTATTACAACATATAGGTCAGGACTTAAATCCACAAGAACACCCCCAAATAAATAGATCATGACATGTGAACATGCAAGGAGGTCGACCACATATATAAGAACATGGAATGATGCGCCATGAAACTTCACATAACGTGAAGCTCCATCGCAAGTTGAATCTTGCCAATCCTGACCGTTAGAACAGGAAAGCAATATAGGACCGAACCTTTCATAAGATAACTTTATCTGGAAACATCGGATCGAGTTGTGAACCTAGACATAGGATGTTCATGATGTCTAGAACACATCGTAAGGATCGCATAAGATAATGAGCCAACTGGAATGATCACTATCTAAAACACAAAAAACTGCCCAATTGGAACAAAACAACAAACAAACTGAAATAAATATTTTTGGTTGATGCAAGATTGCTTCGAACCCAAGATGCTCTTGCATCATCTAAACACTCAAGTAGCGGTGTCATTATTGATTAGTAAGAAGTCATTCTACTAAATGAACCCCAAAATTTTTCTTGAACTATCATTTTAATTTATATGATTTAGAAACTCAAGCATTTGAAGTGGCCATCTTACATTCAACATTTTTATTTGATGACAAACTATAAGAAGGGTGCCATCCACAATGCAGCAATTTTTCCGAGTTCTCCTTCTTATCTAGTACATAGCATCTTGGATACTTGTTACACAGTTTGAAGGATTTTTATTCAACAAATCTCTAATTTGGTTTACTATCAACGAGTTTCAGCTCTCCACTGTAATGCATTAGACACATTTTCTTTTCTATAATTTGAAGGATAGGTTGTTTAAGTTGCTCATTTTTGACAAATGTCAAAGGAGGTTCTGTGCTATTTGTACGGTGGACATTTTACTGTATATAAGATCTCTTAACACCCTTGATTATACTTTGCAAAAATTCAACCCACTTTACGTGTCTTTATTTTAGTGTATATATATGCTACTCCATTGGACTTACCATTTCTATGTTTCAACACAAATGAATAACCTTGCAAAAATTCAACCCAATTGACGTGTCTTTGATTCAACTTGCTTTTACTATTTGACGCTTGATGATCAATGTGTAAAACAAATTCTTTTGACAATAAATAATGTCTCTTTCTCTAGTTCTTACACAATTACATGGAATTCCTAGTCATAAATATAATATTTTCTTTTGATATTATTCTGCTTCTTACTACCATAAGCATTAGGTCTCCCTTATGGACTTAAAAATAGCTTCAATTGTAGTTCCACTTACATCACAATCAACCTAAACTATGTTCCATGGTGTTTCGAGGACGGGGATGGGGAGATGACAAGGGACACTTTTTGGGGAGAGTAGTCCGAGGGCCATTTTTGGGGACAGCGGGGGGATGGCAATATATAGATAGATAGATAGATAGAGAGAGAGAGAGAGAGATGTCAATAACAGAGAGCAATATGAACTTGTAATAAATCATGACAGCATTAGTATAACAGCATAATAAACTTCCTTAAAGTAGTATAACAACAATATGAATATGTAAATAAATCATGACAGCATTAGTATAACAGCATAATAAACTTCAATAAATTAGTATAACCACAGTGTCAATGAAAGATCCCCAACCGTCTAAACACTGAATCCTGATTTTTCGTTTGGGTTTTCTCTGAGTTTTCTGATTTTTTGTTGTTATTATGATAAGAGAATGCAATGCTTGAATTTGACAAAATATTGAAAGGAAACTAACAACAAATAACTCACAAAAGAGAGTAAATTCTGACTTTATTTTTTATTCAAATATCTGCTTACATACCCATACCAGGCTGTACAGATCTGGAATGTATGAACAACAACAAAAATTGAAATGATCTGTCTTGCAATTCTGATTTTTCCTCTGCCGTCCCCAATCTGCTGATGCCAGTTGAAGAAGATTCTGATTTCTATGCTGACTGCTGCTGCCAAAAACTAACGCCCAGCTAGGAGAGGCCATGGGTTTTTACTTGTAGCTGTACGGCCAGGTTATGGATTCCTGGGATGTGATTAATATGCTGTCCAGTCTCTGATCTGTAGTCTGATAACTGAAATGTGCCTTTATCAAGTCTGATTCAATAGATTCTTCACAAATATTGATGCCATTCTGATTCCAAATCTGATCTATGATGAAACCTGTCACCAGGAGAGTTGGGTTTCCGTCCAACTCCCTCTTCTCCTAAGAGTTTTTGTTCCTAGAAGCTCCAATTTGCTGTTCAAACCCCTTCTAAGAGCTCAAAGCCAAAATGCTCATATAAAAATGAAACCTGAATGAATGAAATGGCTGCCTCAATGTTCTTTTATTTCTTCCTAGCCCTAGCCATCCAAAGTAGGGTTTCCCTCCTTTATTTTACATAAACTTTATTAAAACAAATAATCTCCTAAATAGATCAACCCAATGAGGGTATTATTCTCATGAAATAAGAAACCACCTTTTAAAAACAACTTTCACCTAGGAACTTGTGCCAAGGGGGAAAATTTATTAATACTTTATTATTTTCCTAAGTCACCCCTTTAACTTATTAATAATAAAATATTAAAGTAAATACTAAATACTTCAATATTTTCAAATTTATTCATAGACTCATCATCTAGACTCCAAACTGAAAGTGGACTGTTGCTACTAGTCTAAGGATGATGTCTGAATGTAGTAGGCGAACTGACAGTCTCCTCCCTAAAAAATAGGGATCCTCCCAAAAAAATAGGAACTGCAACCAAAGTCTCTAGAATGATCTAGGAGGTCCCTTGACGCGTTCCGATCAACTCCTAGTCAATCCCTAAGAAGTAGGAACCCCTCCTAAAAAATAGGAGATCGCCTCAAACTGTCCAGAATGGTACTCAAAGCTCCTTGCTAAGCTCCGCAACCCCTAATTGGGTCCCCTATACCCTTTGCTGGCCTATGGGAACTTGGATGATAGGTCAACCTCTGCTGTTTGAACGGTCAAAGGAAGGGACATTACAGTCAAACATCAAAATTGTCATGCCTTGCCAAAGTAGGGTTGTCAAAAATTAATAAACAAATCATGAGATCAGATTGTGGTCTTTATATCAGTTAAACCCAGGTGATATAATGAAAAGGTAATAGCAATTTATTAGGGCCCTGATGATGACTGGAAAGAACCACACATTGGCTTATCTTCAAGATCTTGTGCGGATGGAATACAAACACAAGAGGCTATGAGAGAATGAAGATGGTTGATTGATGAAAATCTATGATAATAGTATAGCAAGATGATGGTGATAAGATAGCTATGGGCTCTCAAAGATCACAAAGATGCAAGAGCATAAGCTCTCCAAGGGCTCAAGTATACAAGATATCAATAAGTAGCAAAATCACAAAAGCATTAGGGGTTCAAATGTGAGGGGAAAATAATATTTTATAGAAGTCTCATGAAAATCAAGGACAAGGATTAAGAGGGGCTAGGAAAGTGAATAGGATTCAAGAGTAGGTGATGAGATGTGGAGAATTAAGGAGATTAAGTGGCAATACGAATGAGTGGTTGAGATTAAGTGGTGATAGGAGTGGCAGGTAGAGGATATTGACTATCCAAAATATTTAGTTATGTGAAGGAGGAAAAGTCAAACGAAGAGACAAGTGCCATTTGTCACAAGCTCAAAATTTCGGATTTGACCTGTGTGATTGAAGGTGATTGGTGGAGTTGAAAAGAAAAGGAATAGTGAATCTATAAATTAAAAGTATTTATTTCACAAATAGGATAATTAGGAGATGGTAATCAGCTAATTAAATAAATAGGAATTAATGTGATTTTAGGATAGAAAAGGCTAATGAATTAGATAAATATTTGGAATATTTATTTAAATAATGCCAAAGAGGTTTGTGAATTAATCAAATAAATAAATAATATCTATTTAAAAAATAGAGGCTTTTTTTGATTTCATGAGGACATTTTCTGGTGTCTATAGGGCCGACCTAGGTAAGGGAGGATATCATTTAAAAAAACAAAAGTTTATAGGATTGACCAATGCTAATGGTTTGATAATTTATGGCCGAGTTGATCAAGGAGAGACCAATGTTTACTTATTTGCATTATTTTGGGGGACCAATTGGACTAGCCAAGAGTTAAACAGACCGCTTGTTGTGACCTTTTCACATCATCACCCCATTGCAAATGGGGATCCCCTCTTTTTGCTTGTTAATTGTAGGGTTTTAGCAATAGTGTCAATTCTGAGCTCCAAAGTCTGAAGATTGGTCGAGCCTCCAAGTCTCGAAAATTGCAAACATACACAAGTCTTAAGAGTTTGTCATGAGTGTCAAAATGCAAAGATTGTTGGGTTTCAAGGAAATTTTCGTAACTGTTAGATTGCTTTTGTGAGTCAAAATTCCATCTTGGCTTTGAATTTGAGCAAAAATGATGAAATATTGCAAGTTAAAATGGATTTTGTGATGGTAAAAACAAATAGTTTTGATGGAGGCCAATTTTCCACTCTTGGTAAGAGAGCATGAATGAAATTGAAGTCAAAAACTCCAAAAGTCTCTATGGATGTCGATTTGCCACCTTTAAAACACTTAGAATAGTTGGGAATTAAAAGTCTTGATTAGTGAGGATTTTCCATGTGTCCCTATGGAGGTCGATTTTCCTCTCTTGTCTTGATGAGGTCCAAATCTCCACTTAGTCCCTTTAAGGGTCGAATTTCCCCTTGATGATCAAATGTGCAAAGAATTGAGAAGTCCCTACGAGGGTTAGTTTTCCGCTCTCTATCCTATGTGCAAGGAAAGATGACATTTCATAGGGACTGAATTTGTCCCCATCCCTATCGAATTTCCACCGAGTGGGAAAGGTGCAAGATTTGGCAAAATAAATTCCTCACAAAGGGGAATTTATTAAGTGTTAAGGTACACTGTTTCCTTAGTAGGTGTTACTGGTTCACCACTGTTGTTCTATCATGAGTACCGGTCATGAGTACCAGTGTGTGTGTAATACCGATGTGTTTGATGTTTGCCAATGTTGAAAACTAAGCTTTATGCCAACAATCTTCCCCTTTGGCATTGGTGGCAAAACACATCAACACATACACTCCCTGTAGTGTATACATCCTATCATCTGATACTTGATACTACCGATACTTCCCTTTTAGACTTGTTCTACCTGTATCCTATCTCAACTCTCCCTGTCATCTGATCAGCCTGTGATCTGATCAGGTTTACCTAGTTTCTTCCCCTTTCTCTACCAATCTCCTGAAACTAATCTTCCCCTTTTTGCCTCCAAGGGACAAAGGGTGCGAATTTCTCATAATTGGAGCTTGTTGAAGCTATCCTTGTAGATCTTCCTTGCAGAAACTAGGAAATGTTTCCAAGCCGCCATGACTTGATCTAAAGTATACTTCATAGCTTGCAGAGAGACAATTAGGTTCTCCATGTCTTCAATTGTCTTATAGTTAGGCTCATTGAGAAGTCTATTAGCATCATTTGCTATTTTCTGCATCAGATCAAAAGTAGGCGCTATGAATAGCTGAAAACCAATAAGATCTTGGATTCACTTTGTGTTTTCTTCTGATGCCTTTCTCAATGTGAGAGCTAAACTTGTTAACTCACGACTATACTCTGTTGTAGAAGAGCTCTTTGCATCGAACTTTGATGTAGTCTCCTTTAACTCTTCTGTAGTCCTTCTGGTTCTGTCTGTTACATTTTTTACAAAATCTTCAAAGTTTGAAGTTTTTGTAATTATCCTCCCAGCATCTTGTACCTGTTGCTTCAGTTCATTGGTGCTGGTAGCCTTAGTGGCTTTGAGTTCTTCAACCTTGTCATGAAGAATAGTTTTTCTTTTCTTTTCATAATGATCAATGGCTACTGTTTTTGGATTTGCATTATCTTCTCCAATCTCTTGTGCCAGAATTTCCAGTTCATCAATTATGGTTTCCTCTTCATCTATGTCAGCGTCAGGTGCAAAATTGTACAAAATATTTTTCACACTTGTAAGAACCATGTCCTGTTTTCTCTTGGTGAACTGCTTCAGCTGTCTAGTTGACATTTTGCTTATGTCAACCACAATGTCACTTGTTGGAGAAGTGCTAACTTTCCCTCTCTTGGATTCAGGGTTTGCGGCAAAAGATAGCTTTCTCTTTGATGAAGAAGCGCTTGGTACATCTACCGGTTGTTAGCAATTTAAGTTGTCATTAGTGTAAATTCACCAACACCATGCACCAGTAAAAGCTCACCGGTCACTCACGTTACTTAAAAGACATTGGTAGACTAGAAACAGAATGTATGCACCAGTAGATAAAGCACAGGGAATACATAGGTAGACCAATCTAAGTACACAGTACCGGTCTTAGAGCGCATACAGAGTTAAACTGGGTATAGGATATACTGGTCTGAACTATCTAAAGATCCGCACCAGATTTTGCGGAGCAGTTTGAGTTAAAATTGGATTATACGGGACATCCACCTCTCTAAAGTGGAGTTAGCTTTATTTCTACGGATGTTTTGCAAGGTAAACTCCAGATCATAACGCATAGCTTTTTGCTACTTGCATGATTTATTGTTGAGTTTACAGCCTGGCAGTTCTATGAGTTAAGAGTATCATTACGGTGAACTCTTGTATAAATACAGATCATAGGACGCAAGTAAAGTGTTGTTGATAATAGGTGAATACACAGAGCAGAGGAGAGATACCTTCTGAGAGAAGCGCTACTGTCACAGAGGTGAAAGGCAATAGAAATCAATAGCCAGGCAAACCGGGGAAAGATCAACAGGTATGATCTAATCAGACAATCAGTGTCATAATAGATCATTGCTTTTATAAGGTGTGAAAGCAAATTGAAATCCCTTTATCAGGGTGGACCTTATCGGTTCTTTGTAAAATTCCCTAACAGGGTAACATCATTGTTGGTGTTAAAAGTCCTCTAACTAGGCGACTCTTAACAGGGTTAAGATCTTAACCGATCTTTTGTAAAATCCCTTAACCGGGTAGCACCTTAACCAGTGCTTTGTAAGCTCCTAACAGGGCGCCTTCATTTTGCAGTAGTGAAGTTGTGAGCTCTGTCTCACCGTGGTTTTTTCCTTCTAACCGAGGGTTTCTACATATATATCTTGTGTTGATTTGTGTACTTCTTTTACAGTTATGAATGTTTTCTTTTACTTTGCTTAGATTTCAAGAAGTACTAAACAAGATTGGAATTATAGTAGGAAATAGTTCTTACTGATTCACCCCCCCCTCTCAGTAACCGGTTGGTAATAACAATTGGTATCAGAGCCTTTGGTTCTCTATACTTAAAAGTCTAATAGCTTGAGAGAAAGATCATGGAGGGTTACTGGTATCAGAAATAGCTAGAGGAAGCCAACGAGATAATTGCCTCTCTCGAGAATAAGCTAAGGTCACTTGCAAAGAGGAAGGAGCTGGCTCTACAACTGAATGAAAGCAATGAGACCATAGATGAACTCTCAGGACAGAGTGGATCTGATGAAGCTGAGGAAGCAGTCTCCGAACTTATGGAGAAGAACCAAATCCTGACCGATCAAATCTCCAACTTTAAGAGGGAACAAGAGGATAATGCCTTGAGGATGACTGAACTGATTGAAAAAAGGAGAAAAGCTGAAGATGAAAGGAATACACCAGTCAAGTCGCTAACAGCCTCTGAAAAAGCAAGAAACCGGGCAATGGAAGCTGTAGGAGCAAATGAGCTTATCATTCTGCAACTTCAAGAAGACATGTAGATTGTCACCCAAGAAAACGCCAACATGCAGAAAGGCTGACATGATAGGGATGAGGCATGCAAAAGACTGGCATTGGAATTGTATCAACTGAAGGAACAGATGAAAGAACTTGAAGAAAGAAATGAAACCTTGAGAAGATACAATGAAAGCTCAGTCAAGCTTGATGAGCAACTTAAAGCTCAAAGAAAGCATAAAGACCAAACCAGCCTTGGATTCACTGGTGAAGTCACCATAGCAATTGGTGAATCTTCTGGAGCCAAGACAAGCAAGAAAGAAAAGAAGAAGCCATTGGCACAAAAAGGTAAGAAGACCTTTAACTCATCTTGCAATCATTGTGGGAAACCGGGTCATGGAACAAATAACTGCAGGAATGCACTGGTAAAGCCAAACAACAACTATTGCAAGAACTGTTGCAAAAATGGTCACAAGACCAATGAATGCTGGTCCAGCCCCACATAGGTGTCTAGTGGAAGCAGGGGAAGCTTTAAGGGCTACTACTATGCTTGTAATAAGTTTGGACACAACGCTGAAGAATGCAGATCGAAGACTATGGCATTCAGGTCCCCAAGACCGGTATACACCAAGAGAAACAAGAACTGGAGCACAACCAACTGTGCAAATTATGGGACTCACAACCACAATGATTCATGGTGTAAGTCACCAAACACAAGAAGGGTGAACCCATGGAAGGCAACCGGGATAGTCTGCTATCACTGCAACAAAGTTGGACACCTAGCCAAAATTTGTAGAAATCGGTCATCCAATAAGAAGAATTAACTAGTCAAACCGGTAGAGAAGATCAACAAGGAAGAGAAGAATGAGAAAACAGTGAGACAAATTTGGTTAAAAAAGGAATCAAAGAGCTCCGCTGAGGAGAAGACAAAGGAAAGATCATCATCTGCAAATGGTGATATCTCTTCAGCAAACTGAGCCGTAAAGGCTTAGAGGGAACCGGTAGACCATCTACCGTTCCTGGTAAGACTGATGAGAATCAGACTCATTCAGTCTACAAGGATAACCGGACATGTAAGCAAAAATGAACCGGTGTTTGCCAAACCGAAAAAGCCGGATCACCGGTTGGGAAAAACAGAAAGAAAAGTTAGGTAAGGCATTTATTATTGTAGCCGTTTAACAAATAGTTATTGTTATGACCTAACCCTATAAAAGAAAGGAGAATTACTCACAAGTTTTTACTTTGCTTACTTTGTGATTAACGAATTCTTGTGCTAAATAAAATTCTCGCGCTTTGATCATTGAGAGCTACTGTGTTAAACCAATCAAAGCAACTTTCTGCAAGTTACCAGTTAGCAAGAAATGGCCTCATCATCCGCTACCGTGAAGCTGATCAAGGAAGATCAAGTGAACCGTCCTGCATACGATATCGCACCAATCCAGAATCGTGTAGTCGACATGGTTGGAGCTTTGTCCACAGTCCCTGATGGCGTCTTCATGACTAAAGATGTAACTGCATTCAGCCACGCCAAGCAGGAAGAACTCGGTGAAACATACATTCAGGGCGAGTATGTCTCCTTGTGTGAGAATGGAAGATTGCAAGATCGATAGGCAAGGCTGGTGTCGTCCGGTCTTATCAACAGAGTCACCTATCCGACCATCTTCCGAACAGACTAGATTCGATTGGTCCTCAGTCGAGTGCATGATCCGGGGTTTTGGTTACAAAAGGGTGTAGTTACAGAATTAACCAAGGAGGATCTACATCGGGTAACCGGATACAGTCAGGAAGGGGAAGCCTTGACGCTGCGAACCATCTCAAATGCAATTGTCACCAAGTTGACAAAATCCAAATATGATGGTCGTCTCATGACAGTGAATGACATCGAAGACAATGGCATTCGGTTACAAAATCTATCAATCCTGTAATCTTAACAGCATACCGGGAGGAGCCATTCATGCCACCCACCGGATAATGTACGACAACGCCAAATATGATATCTGCGAAATGCTACGAGGGAAGATATTTGTGAATATGAAGAAGCTTGGTATGGTCAAGAAGAAATCTATGAAGTATGAGACCTTGCTAGTGTGCCTTTACTTCTACTACCAATTTTTCTTTCTTGGAATTGGCAAAGTGGATTGGAAGACCAATAGACCGGTCATGCACCAAATAGTTGAATTGGCCAACCAATTGGGAAACCAGTTAAGTAAGGTAATGAATGAATATTTTGAAGCCTTTCAACTAAGGATGCACGCAAGAGAGCGGATACCAACAACAATCATTCAATCATACAAGGATAATGTTTGTTTTCTTGTTTCCACCGATCATTGCATAATTCAAGCAGTGGAACCGAGAACTGAGTATGCTCCTGAGTTGGGGTATGAGATTTCCACCAAAATTGCGAAGGCATATGCTGATGCCCTAATTGAAGCAAACCTGGATCTCTCTGCAAACTGGTTCGACACGTTCGAAGAGATTCAAGAGAATCTGAAGAAGAAGAAAACACCAATCAAGAATGTTTACAAGAGGGTGGCCACACCAAAGAAGAAACCGACGACTGAGCAACCCAAGGCTCGAAAGAAGAAAACAGAACCGGTATCTAGTGTGCAGGCAGCAGAACAAGAGGAATCAGACTCAGAAGATACAGTTCCTTTAATCAAAAGGAAGAGGGGTTCAAGCAAACTGATGAAGGAACCTGAACCAAGATAAAAAAGGCAAGATATTGATGAACTTGTAGCAGGAATAAAGGATACAGGGAGGTTAGGTCAAGTGGGAAGAAGGTACAAATTAAACAATGATGAAGACAAAAGGAAAATTGAAGAAGCAATAGTATTCTGCCTTCATAAATTCAATCTACATCCTAAAGAACTTCACAAGACTTTGCCTAAGGATCTCCTAGAAATAATTGAAGCTAGATGGAAAGCTTCAATGGAAAGAGAGGAGTTGAGGATTCGAGCTCTTTTAGAGGTTCAGGACCATCTCTCTCTAGAAGAAGCCACAGAACAGGTTGAACTGCATCAGCAATCCTTCGTAACAAAAAGGAGAATCGGTCTCATGCTTATCAGTGCAGCTGAGACAGTGCATAAAGGAGTTGAGATATGGACCAAACTTCTTCAAACCCAGCAACAAGAAGAAGAAGCAGCTTGAAGAGCCATAGTTCAACCGGTCCCTGACACCGGTAAAGGCAAAGGAGTGCTTGGAGCAGAAGTACTGGTCATCAACATCACCGATGACAAGAGCAACGAGCCTGCACGACCAGCCGTTCTCATCTCTCCAAGCAAAGGTAACGCTAAACCTATGTCAGTTAATGATATAGTTGATGAAGTAATGGGCTTCAGAATAGTAGATAATGCACACATGAGTTTCTGGATTCGATTGTGTGAGATTTTTTATCATCAACGTTTCGGATCACACTCAGTGATCCATCATCAGGAATAGAGAATGAAGGAGTGAAAAGTAAAATATGCAGACATAGCCTCTCATAAGAGATATAAAAAGAGTGGGGGGAGGGGGAACACGGGAACCAAGGTAGAGACTGAAATAAATACAACAAATAAAACAAGAGGAGCAACCAAAAAAGAAACCATATATATATATAATAAGTGACAACCACTATATATGAGATTTTTTATCATCAACGTTTCGGATCACACTCAGTGATCCATCATCAGGAATAGAGAATGAAGGAGTGAAAAGTAAAATATGCAGACATAGCCTCTCATAAGAGATATAAAAAGAGTGGGGGGAGGGGGAACACAGGAACCAAGGTAGAGACTGAAATAAATAAAACAAATAAAACAAGAGGAGCAACCAAAAAAGAAACCATATATATATATATAATAAGTGACAACCACTATATATATAACAAATAAAACAAGAGGAGCAACCAAAAAAGAAACCATATATATATATATAATAAGTGACAACCACTATATATTAATATAGTGGTTGTCACTTATTATATATATATATATATGGTTTCTTTTTTGGTTGCTCCTCTTGTTTTATTTGTTGTATTTATTTCAATCTCTACCTTGGTTCCCATGTTCCCCCTCCCCCCACTCTTTTTATATCTCTTATGAGAGGCTATGTCTGCATATTTTACTTTTCACTCCTTCATTCTCTATTCCTGATGATGGATCACTGAGTGTGATCCGAAACGTTGATGATAAAAAATCTCAAACAATCGAATCCAGAAACTCATGTGTGCATCATAATGGATTGTGGAAATCTGATCTTGTTAATAGTAGATAATGCTGCCAAGTGGTATAGTGTGTTAGAAGAAGAGGATAAACAGGCAGTCATTATAGCAATAGTGGAAACACTTCTGGACTTTCATAGAACTCCAAGGGACTACAGGTAGTTTCCACCAGAATTGAATTCTAGGCTTCAAGCTAAATGGAGAGCCGGTCTAGGAATAAATACAAGAATAAGTAGAGAAACCTTGTCTCAAGTTAGACTAGGCCTAAGTGAAGACCGCATAATGCTTCTATTAGAAGAGGCATCAATGAATTTGCAACCCGGACTCAGAGTTGCCAAAATAATAAATGGACTTGATAAAGAGGTCTATGAAGAGACCCTGGATTTTTGGAAAAAGTATGACTTAAATACCCTGGACAATTTAGGTCCTCAGGATCCAGCTGAACAATTACAAGCACCACTGGTAAGATTCACCACTGGTGAAGAATCTGCCATCGGAATGGAAAAAGGTCAAACAACAGAGTTCATAGCTAGTGAACAAATAAATGTTGAACAAGAGATAGAGATTGAAGTACCGATGGGTGAACTTCATACAACTGCAGAGCAACCGGATGCACTACATCAAAAGGATCAGAATATAGAGGTTGAAGAGTAACCGGGGGATGATGCTCAGACGGAGGAAGAACCACCGACGGAGGAAGAACCACCTGCCAAAGAAGACCTACTGGAAGAAGAGGTTCAACTAGAAAATACAGCTCATCAAGGAGCTGAAGAGAATAAGGGACAAGAGGAAGAAATCCCAGTCCACATTGAGCAAGCTCAACAGGAGCCAGAGCAAAGGCAACAGGAACAAGAAGATATACCAAGCTCCTCATCTAAGAGGAAGTTGTCATTTGCTGAGGAGAAGGATGCTAAGAAGAGTAAAGTCACCGATACAGTTGTGGACATCAGCAAGATGTGAACAAGGCAACTCAAAGAGTTGACCAAAAGAAAACAGGACATGGTCCTGACCACAGTAAAGAACATTTTGAGCAATTTTGTACTAGATGCTGACCTAGATGAAGATGAACCAGTCATCGATAAGCTAGAAGTTCTGGCACAGGGAATTGGTGAGGATCTAACTGATCCAAAAACAGTGGCAATTGACCACTATGAAAAGAAAAGAGTGGAGATACTCCACAAACAGGTTGAAGAAATCAAGGTTAATGTGTCTACCAACCTGAGAGTGTTGCAACAACAACTACAAGTGGCAGGAAGTTTGATGTCCAGGACTTCAAACTTTGATTTGTTCTTGCAAGATCTAACAGAAAAGTCTGCCAAGACCAAAGAGGGCATTAGAGCTTTATCTTCCTAGTTCGACGTAAAGAATAAATTTGCAACACATTTTAGTAGAGAAATGACAAGTCTGGCTCTTGTCAAAAGGAAGACTACAGAAGAGGAAAACAAGAGAATCCAGGACATTGTTGGATTTCAGCTATTTTTAGCCCCAACATTTGACTCCATGCAGCACACAACCACAACAACAGAAGCTTTGATAAATGAACCGGATTACAAAACAGTGGAAGATATGGAGAACATCATTGTTTCTCTTAAGGCATCCCAAAAGAACATAGAATATGTAACTGGTTAGTGGGCACCATTCCTTCACTCTGCCAAAACAATTTATAAGGATATCTTCACCAAACTTCAAATGTGAAGAGAAGCATAACCCTTTGTCCTATGGAGGCAAAAAGGGGAAGAAGAAGAAGTAGAGAGCAAGGGAAATGGGAAGTAGATCAGGACTCAGACAATAGAGGAGAGAGCAGGGTAGATCAGAAAAGGATCAAGACTAGAATAGTTTCAGTCACTCCACCACCGGAGCACTCAAACAGGGGAAGTCTGGAATACAAGGGAAGTATGCTACGGAGGACAGAACAGTCTACAAGATCAAGGTATAAGCTGTCACAAGTAAGTGAGTATGGTTTGTGTATGGTTTTGCCACCAATGACAAAGGGGAAGATTGTTAGCAATTTAAGTTGTCATTAGTGTAAATTCACCAACACCATGCACCGGTAAAAGCTCACTGGTCACTCACGTTACTTAGAAAACACCGGTAGACTAGAAACATAATGTATGCACCGGTAGATAAAGCACAGGGAATACACCAGTAGACCGATCTAAGTACACAGTACCGGTCTTAGAGCGCATATAGAATTAAACCGGGTATAGGATATACCGGTCTGAACTGTCTAAAGATCTGCACTGGATTCTGTGGAGCAGTTTGAGTTAAAACCAGATTATACGGGACATCCACCGCTCTGAAGTGGAGTTAGCTTTTTAACAGGAGTTAGCTTTATTTCTACGGATGTTTTGCAAGGTAAACTCCATATCATAACACATAGCTTTTTGCTACTTGCATGATTTATCGTTGAGTTTACAGCCTGGCGGTTCTATGAGTTAAGAGTATCATTACGGTGAACTCTTGTAAATACAGATCATAGGACGCAAGTAAAGTGTTGTTGATAATAGGTGAATACACAGAGCAGCGAAGAGATACCTTCTAAGAGAAGCGCTGCAATCACAGAGGTGAAAGGCAATAGAAATCAACAGCCAGGCAAACCGGGGAAAGATCAACAGGTATGATCTAATCAGACAATCAGTGTCATAATAGATCATTGCTTTTAGAAGGTGTGAAAGCAAATTGAAATCCCTTTATTAGGGTGGACCTAATTGGTTCTTTGTAAAATTCCTTAACAGGGCAACATCATTGTTGGTGTTAAAAGTCCTCTAACCAGGCGACTCTTAACAGGGTTAAGATCTTAACCGATCTTTTGTAAAATCCCTTAATCGAGCAGCACCTTAACTAGTGCTTTGTAAGCTCCTAATAGGGCGCCTTCATTCTGCAGTAGTGAAGTTGTGAGCTCTGTCTCACCGTGGTTTTTTCCTTCTAACCGAGGGTTTCCACGTATATATCTTGTGTTGATCTGTGTACTTCTTTTACAGTTATGAATGTTTGCTTTTACTTTGCTTAGATTTCAAGAAGTACTAAACAAGATTGGAATTATAGTAGGAAATAGTTCTTACTGATTCACCCCCCCCTCTCTCAGTAATCGGTTGGTAATAACACCGGTTGCTTTTGTTTGATGTCCTTTTCAGGCTCTTCTTCAGCTAGCTTCTCCACTTCCTCCATTTCTACCTGTTGAGGCTCTTCTTGTTGTTGTTCCTCTTCTCGTTGCTATTCTTCTTCTGGTTGTTCCTCAGTAACCTGTTGATCACTCTTGACCGTCTCAACTTTCTCTGTTTCCTTTTCTTCAGTTATTTTAGCTAATGACTCCCCTATTTCTTGTTTTGCTGGTCTGAGTGGTGTATCTTGTACACCTGTTGGAATCTCTTCAGCAATGTTGACCTGTTCACTGGTTGTGAATTGTTCGCCGGTATTATCCTTCTCACCGGTTGTACCCTAATCACCGGTTGTGACTTGTTCACTAGTTGTGAACTGTTCTGGTGGAACCATCTCTTTCCCCTGTTCATCTTGAGAGGTGTCCCGAGGACCTGTTGACTTAGGTGTTTCAACATAAACCTTTTCTGATTCGATTTTCTCCTATCCCTTCTTTAGAGTGTTGAAGTCATAATTCTTCCATAGTGGGACTGTTTCTTCATACACTTCTTTCTCTTGACCATTTATTATTTTGGCCACCCTGTCTCTTATATCCATATTCTGTGATTCTTCTTCCAACAGAATCTTGATTGCATCTTCATCGAGAGCTGGTTCAACCTTTTCCAAAACTTCCCTTAAGATTTAATTGTTCTTTGCTAAACCGGCTCTCCATTTAGTCATTAGCCTTTTGTTTAGTTCAGCTGGGAAGAGGGGTGTGGAGTCCTTTGGTCCCCGGTTGAAATCAAGAAAGCTCTCTAACAGAGCAATTTCAATTTTATCTTTATCATCAGTGCCTAAAGCATTGAACCACTTAGCAACATTGCTAACTATTCCAAAATCCAGTATCTCATCAACTATATCATCAACAGTAAGGGTTTTAGCTTTACCTTTTTCTGGAGATGCAAGGATAGTTGGTGGAGTTAGTTCACCACCTGTGTCTTTGGTGATGTCTACGATGACCAGTTTAGTTGCAGGCTTGGATTGGACCGGTGCCTCAACTCCCAGGATGCCCTTTCCTCTACCGGTGTCCTTTTCCGATTGCATCAAGGTCTTTTGACATTTGGCTTCAGCTTGATGTTGCTGCTTTAGAACGGTTGTCCAGATTGCAACCATCTTATCATGAACTACATCAACTTCTCCTATTAGGACTTAACCAATCCTTTTCCTGATGTTAAAGCTTTGTTTGTACAAATTTGCTTGATTGGTTGCCTCTGGCAGGCTCAAATGGTTTTGCACTTCTAGCAATATCCTTATCCTTAGCTCTTTCTCTTTTGCTATAGAAGATTTCCATCTTCCTTCAATGATCTCATGTAGCTTTGCAGGTACTGAGCCATGAATCTCAGTAGGAGTTAACTTGAACTTGTGAAGGCAGTATACTACCTCTTCCAATTTTCTCCTATCATCATCATTTGCCAGCTCATATCTTCTTCCAACAACACCCAATCTACTTGATCGCTTTACTCCTTCAACCATTTCATCTATGGTTGGTTTTCTTGCTTTTGGTGCATCCTCCTTTACTGGTTTCCCGGTCTTCCTCTTTTTGAGATAGGCGGTGGTTTGTTCTGTCTCTCTTTCCTCCGAGTCCTCACCTTGTGATTGTTCGGTTGTGACTGACTGTGCCTTCTTCTTTTGAACTTTTGGTTCTTGCACAGTTGGTTTCCTTTTCCTTGGAGTAGGAGACCTTGTGACATATACCTTCTTTGGTGCCTTAGAAGTCTTCAGACTTGCACTTATCTCCTCGTAAGTGCCAAACCGGTTGGCAGAGAGATCCAAGTTACTTTCTTGAAGTGCCTCAGCATAAGCTTTGGCAGTCTTGGTTGATATCTCATAACCAAGCTCCGGTGCAAACTCGATTCTTGGCTCAACAGCCTGGATGATACAGTGATCGGTGCTCACCAGGAAGCAAAGTTCATCCTTGTACTCCTCTACAATAGCTGAAGGAATTCTCTCCCTCTGATGCATTTTGAGCTGATAAGCCTCAAAGTAATCAATCATTACTTTGTTAAACCGGTTCCCCAAACTGTTAACTATTTCACCTATTTGGACCATTACTGGTCTGTCTGTTAACTAGGTAACCTTACCCACTCCAGGAAAGAAATTTTGGTAATAGAAAAAGAAACATACCAACAATGTCCCATACTTCAAAAATTTCTTCTTCACCATATCGAGCTTCTTTAGGTTCTCAAAAATCTGGCTCCTTAGCATAGCGCATATGTCATACTGAGCATTATCGTGCATAATCTTGTACGCTGCATGTATTGCACCACTTGGTATGCTATTGAGGTTGCTTGACTGGTAAACCTTGTAACCAATGACAGCAGCAGCAAACCGGACATCGTCGTCTACAATGTTGGTCACAGTCATCATACGATTGTCGGATTTTGACTTGGTGAGTCAAGTGACTTTTGTGTTAGCAATTGTCCTCAGGGTAAGAGCTTCCCATGTGGTGTTGAACCCAGTTAGCCTTAGTCTATGCAAATCTTCCTTGGTTATCGGAGTAACGACGCCTTTCGCTAACCACATCCGTGGTTCGTGTACTCTGTTGAGTACCAACCGAATCCAGTCGGGTCAAAATACAGTTGGGTATTTGACCCCATTTATTAATCCGGCTGCCTCCATTTTTGTGTATTTCGCTTGCAGCTTTCCATCTTCATAGATTCCTAAGTATTTTCTCTGGATGAATGTTTCACCCAATTCCTCCTGTTTGTTGTGGATGAATGCGGTTACATCTTCAGTCAACAACACCCAGTCAGGAATCGATGATAGGGCACCAACCATATCATTCGCTCTATTCTGCACTGCCATGATATCATACACAGGTCAATTGTGTTGATTGATGTCGATTAGGCTCACAATAGATGATGATGATGATGCCATTTCTCTAGAACTGGAAACACACATAAAGCTCTTGACAAATTCGCGAAGTAAGTAATGCAAAGATTGCGAATCACAGCAAGAAAGATTACTCAAGCTTATAAAACAATAATCACAAAACCCAATGTAAAGTGAAATAAGTAATCGACTTTCCCTTTTATACACTTAGGTTGTAACGGTAATTAGCAAACGGTAACTTTTGTTAATGGTTACAGTGTTAATTACCCTTACCTTTATCAACTGATTCACCGACTCTTTACCTGTTTACAACACCAACCTCGGTTGAAACATCGACCATGATACGTCAGCTTCTCCATTTGACCGGTTCAGATATTAGACCGATGTATCCTTCCCGGTTCAATCCTTGACTGAGTGAGAATTTATCTCACCAGTTACTTCGGGGACAGTAGCGTTGCTACATGTTCCCCCGTAGCCCTTTTTGCTTAATTTGCTGAAGAGATATCACCATCGGTGGATGATGACTTTGTCTCTGATTTTTCTCCTTCAGAGCTCTTTGCCCCGTTTTTGGACCAAGTCTTCTTTACTTCCCTATTGGACTCTTCAGTGGTGTTTCCCTTTTGATTCGGAATCATATTCCTCTTGACCGGTTTAGCTGGGCCTTTCCCTTTGTTCATTGGCCCGTTCCTACAGTCTTTGGCTAGATGCCCAATCTTGTTACAGTTGTAACAAGTCATACCGGTTCCTCTCCATGGATTGATCCTTTTTTCTTTGTCCATGGGTGAGTGGTATTCAATGTTCCTATGCCCTGATGGTCCACAGGTAGCACACATGTATGTGCCCCAGTTAGCATTGCTATTATGGAATACCAGTTTCGGTGGAGATTTGAATGCCATGGTTTTAGACCTGCATTCTTCAGCCGTGTGTCCGAATTTATTACATGCATAGCAATAACCTTTAAAGCTTCCCTGCTTCCACTGGACACACTGTTAGATCGTGACTTGCATTTAAAGGTCTTGTGACCATACTTATAACAGTTACTGCAGTAACTGTTAGTGGTGAAAGGTTTCACTGGTGCATTCCTGCAGTCATTTGATTTATGACCTGGTTTGCCACAATGTTTGCAAAAGGCTTTGAAGACTCTTTTACCTTTGTCTCCGGTTGGTTTCTTCTTGTCCTTCTTGCTCTCCTTGTTTCTAGAGGACTCACCGGTTTCCTTGTTGCTTTGACCGATGTACCCAAGTCCTGTGAGATCTTTGTGCTTTCTTTGAGCTTTCAGTTGCTCATCAAGCTTCTCAAAATTTTCATTGTACTTCTTGAGTTTCTCATTCCTCTCCTCAAGAGTTTTCAGCTGTTCTTTCAGTTTTTCAACTTCAGCAACCATTTCTTTGCATACCTCATCTTTATCATGCAAGTGTTCATGCATGATTGCATTCTCCTGATTTATGCCCTACATGTCTGCATGCAGTTGCAGTATGAGAGCATCACTCTCTCTTAATGCATCTTCAGCCAGGTCTCTTGCTCTCTCCGCAGTTATCTGTGCCTCTTTGACACTATTCTTCTCATCCTCAGCTTTTTAGCTTTTCAACTTGCTTCGATGAGTTCGTCATCCTCAGACCATGACCTTCCTGTTCTCTTTTCAAATTGGAGATTTGATCAGTCAGATTCAAATTTTTCTCCATGAGGTCAGAGACCGCTTCTTCGGTTTCATTAGAACCACTCTGTCAAGAGAGTTCTTCAATTGTTTCCTGACTTTCACTCAGTTGTAAAGCCAACTCTTTTCTCTTGGCAAGAGATCTTCTCAGTCTGTTTTCAAGAGAAGTAATCATTTCATTTGCTTCTGATACCTATAACCCTCCATGATATTTTCTCAAGCGGTTAAGCTTTCTTTTCCTGAGAACTAGGCTCTGATACCAATTGTTAATCCTACCCGGTTACTGAGAGGGGGAGTGAATTAGTAAATTCAATTTTTTGTATTCTTTTCCTGTTTATTATTCCTGTTAATATTGAAAATAAAAGAATGCTTGAACAATCATAAACAATTAGAGTGCTACCCGGTTAAGGGATTTAAAAGAGATTGGTTAAGATCTTGACCCTGTGAGGAGTCGCCTTGTCAGAGGACTTAAAAACATCAACAAAGATGTCACTCAGTGAAGGGATTTATACAACAAAACCTGTTAGGGTTCACCTTGATTAAGAGATTTAAATGTGCTTCACACAAGAAAAGCAATGATCTTCCTTTGACACTTTATTTGTCGATTCAGATCATACCTGTTCACTCCTTCCTCTGCTTGGCTGTTGAATCTTTCTCTCTTTCACTCTTTGTGACTGTATCCCTTCTGAGAAGACTCTGTTCTTCTGCTCTGCTCGCTCTCCGTTGTTAATTTTCAACAACACATCTTCTCATGCAAGATGACTTGTATTTATAAGAAATTATCTTATTATTATTACACCAAATGGTACCGCCAAGCTGTAACTCTCCCAAAAATCCCGCATGCAGAACTTTTGATCAAAAAGCTTGCAAACAGATCTTCGGTTTACCTCGAAACGCTCGCAGAAAATAAAGCTAACTCCAGTTCATCTGAAAAAGCTAACTCCAGTTCATTTGAAAAACGCTCAGGATAATCCAGATCGTATTATAAAGCACTGACCGGTAAATTTGCAATGGAGTGCAAACTTGTGTGCAAGCTGTTAGTCATCTGCATCCTTTGGTGTCTCGCGAGATTGGTTGGACAAGACCGTACCTGTATAGCTGTGACCGGTTAAGGTACACTGTCTCCTTAGTAAGTGTTACCAGTTCACCATTGTTGTTCTATCATGAGTACCGGTGTGTGTGTAGTACCGGTGTGTTTGATGTTTTCCAATGATGACAACTAAGCTTTATGCCAACATATACAATGCCTAAAACTCTTTTGACTGATTGTGCTGAAAAGAAAGAATATGAAAACAATGTGAAGGCTGAAAATGCTATTCTTTGTGGGTTATTTAACATTGGAGTTCTTAAGGTGATGCATTGTCAGACAACTAAGGCCATCTGGGACAAATTGAAGAGTATCTTTGAAGGGGATGATAAAGAGAAGCAAGCAAAATCACAAACTTACAAGGCTAAATTTGAAGGTTTGACGATGAAGGAAGAAGAGAAGATTGTAGACTATCTCCTTAGAGTTGTTGAGATAGTGAATGCAATCAAAGGTCTTGGAGAAAAAATGAAATATCCTGTGGTTGTTCAAAAAGTTTTAAGATCTTTACCTTTGAGATATAATGCTAAATTTTTTGCATTGATACATGTCCTGTGAATAAAGAGTGTAAACCATTGATGGCATATCTCTATGTACTTTCTCTGTTCCTTGTGTTTTTAATCATGAAAGAGTGTAAAACATCAGTTTTGACAACATCTCTCATTGCTTCCTCTGTGACTTGCATGTCTTCTATCTGATATTTGTCTGAGGAATGAAAGGGACTGATTAATAATGGCCTTTGACTGTCCCATTTAGATGTTAAAACCTAAGGGCCAGATGTTCAAGGAGGCTGAATTGATCCATTTTGACATGGCTATGAGATATTCATGAAAGTGCACATTTCAAATATTCCTTTATTAAAATTTCAGTCAGGATCAGTTAAAATGAATTATCGACATCAAATGGACATGTTGATACTGTAAATATGTATTAAACTTCATTGTGATTAGGGGAAAATTTAAATCAAGTCTGTCTTTATTTTGTGCACTTGCTTGTTGGTGTTTCAGTGAAAATCAGGGCTTTAGCTTGACCTTTTCTTTTTGTAGAGGTGGAATAATGTTAGAGTTTGGGCCTTATAGCATGCTAGGCATTCTTAGATTGGAATGTTATATGATTGTAATAAATCATGTAGCCTGTGCTCAAACTGTCATGATCTTTGGCCTAATCAGATATGTATAATTATTATGACATTTTATACCCATGTCAAAAAGGTTGGGAACAAAACTCAATTCTTTGATTTGATTTTGAATGGGCCTCTTAATGTTATAGCGTCGGTTAGTAAATTAATCAATTAAGGTTCATCTCTAAATAAATGATTAAGTGCATTTGTTATATATACTTAAGTTATATATATGAGTCTTATATATATATATATATATATATATATCTATTAATGATGACAATTCTTAATATATTAATTGAGTTATCGACCGATGATCAAATATTCATTTGGAGATCACGATATTCATCGTGCAGCATGTATTATGGTATTGTAACACAGTGTTACGATACATAACATGTACCGTGACACAGTTGTGTTACGATATGTAATACATACCGTAACACTTGGGGGTAACATAGTTATTATGACAGCAAACAACTTCGGTGATTATCATTTGCCACCAAGTATCAACGGTGTCTCTTGTAAATACAAAAGGGCATGTCTCATGTAGAGACATGTTTCTACAGTTGTAGAGGCATGTCTCTCCATGAGACATGTCCTCTTCATTTGAATATTTATAACAGAAATAAACAGTAGTGTTTTTCCAAGTGCAGATGTATATATTCAGTATAATATATATATAATAAAGTTCATAGTCTAATTTAAAATAAAAATAAAATATCAATAATCACATTATAATGGGAATCTTAACATGGTATAAGAGCCACGTTTGGAATAAGATCTAGATCAGACTCTTATATTGATATATTTATATACCAAATATTATATAAATATCTTGAGATAAATTAGACCTTTCAAAATGGTGAGTGGAGTTAGACTTGAGATAGACTTGAAGGCCCCTCAAATTTCGTAGCTTGGAAATTCCGAATGTTACTAACATTAAAAGAGAACGAACTAATCACAGCGGTGAAAGAAAAGGAACCTGAACAAAGTGAGAAAGATGAAAAGATTCAATGGGAAAACAATAATACAAAAGCAATGAAATTGCTAGTAGATGGAGTGAAGGATCATCTAGTACCTATAATTATTAGACTAGATTCAGCACATGCTATGTTCAAATCCCTTGAAGAAATGTTAGAGATAAACAATTCTAGTAGAGTCCTTACTCTCAAAAATAAACTTAGTCAAATGAAGATGAACCAAGGAGAGACTATTACTTCATATTTTATGAGAATAACTGATTTGAGAAATCAATTTTCTGCAATTGGTCATGACTATGATAGTAAGGAATTATCAATGATAGCCCTAAACAGACTACCTATCTCCTGGGAATCGTTCATTCAAGGCATCAGTGCTCGACCTAAACTCCCTAAATTCGAAAGATTGAAAACAGATTGTATTCAAGAAGAATCCAGGTTGATATCCAGAGGGATCAACACGAATGCTCCAAAAGAGGAAATTCAAATCCTTCACACTCAATCTCACACAAAATGAAAGAAGTTCAATAAAAGGAAAAGAGGTAAAAACACTAATGAGAAACACACATCTAAGAAAACAAGAGACCTATCTAAAGTTCAATGCTTTAGATGTGATAAATATGGTCATCTTGCGATGAAGTGCCCTGATAGAACAAAACCTCAAGCCTCCTTTGCTGAGGTTAAAACTATGGATACAAATTCAGACAAACTTGTATTTTACTCTGCCCTATCTAGTTAAGTTACAAACTGCAAGAACACCTGGGTGATAGATAGTAGGGCGTCTAGACACAAACAGGATTCAGAGATCACTTAGAAACCCTTGAGGAAACTACTGATGAGGAAGTAACTATTGGAGATAATACTGACTATCCAGTTAAAGGAATTGGGTCCTGTACAATTCAACTCAAATCTGGTGTATCTCTCCAACTCATGGGAATTCTATATGTACCTGGGATCAAAAGAAACCTAGTTTCTATCTCAGCTCTTGACAACAAAGGTTATAGGATCACATTTATGGAGGGAAAAGTATTAGCCTAGCCCAAGAACTCTACAATAAAAAATGCTCATACTATTGGTATAAGACAAGGGTGTCTTTATAAACTATCTACTTCTCAAGCCCTAATTCATGAATCAACAAATGAGAATGAAATTTGACGTAGAAGACTTGGGCATTATCACTTTCGTGGTTTACCTGGTTTAGAGAAAATGGTCACTGGTCTGCCAAAACTCAGAATTGAACATGTAGGGACTTGCAAAGGTTGTGCATTAGGGAAGAATACCAAAAGCACTATTTCATAATAGCGAAAGCAAATCTAAAGAAGTATTAGAACTTATTCACTCTGATTTGTGTGGACGTATGTTTGTTCCTTCCATTGGAGGATTCCTGTATTACATCATCTTTGTAGATGACTACTCTAGGAAAACATGGATATATTTTCTTAAGTGTAAAGAGTCTGAAGAAATTCTCTTAAAGTTTAAAGAATTTAAAGCTCTAGTACAAAATGTATCTGGAAAGAGTATTAAAACATTGAGAACTAACAATGGGAAGGAATACATTTCAGACACCTTTCAGAATTTTTGTAAAACTACTGAGATTAAGAGAGAGTACACTGTTCCTTACAACCCTCAACAAAATGGAGTTGCAGAAAGGAAGAACAAAACTATTGTTGAATGTGCTAAAGCTATGATGCATGATCAAAATCTAGAAACTCATCTCTGGGCAAAAGCTTCTAATATTGCTGTATATATTCAAAATAGATGTTCTCATCCTCATTTAGAAAACAAGACTCCTGAAGAAGTATTCACTGGAACTAAACCTAAAATAAGTCATCTTAGGATATTTGGATGTCCCATCTATATTCATATTCCTAAAGAGAAAAGAACCAAGTTAGAACCCTCTGGGAAGAAAGGGATCCTAGTTGGATATAGTGAAACATCCAAAGCATATAGAATTTACATTCTAGGGCAAAGAAATATTGAGCTAAGCAAGGATGTGATCTTTGAGGAAGGTATTGCATTAAAAAGATACAAAGATGAAATTGAGATGAATGACGACAGTCAAGAAGATCTCTCTCTTGATATTGAGAGGGAGATACAAGAAATCACCGAGGACAACGATTTTAGTGATCACATGGATACTACTGAAGAAATCAAAACAAACAAGAAAAGACCGCTATGGGCCAGAGAGATGATTGAGGAAGCAGGGAAATATGCAGCTCCTTCTGGTACATCCAGGGAAAGCAAAAGACCAAATAGATTTTCTAGCTATGTTGCACTAATGAGTGAATTAATAAAATCAGAACCTTCTAATGTTGAGGAAGCTCTTCAACATCTTACTTGTAAGGATGCCATGACAAAAGAATACAATTCTATCATTAAGAATGATGTTTGGGATATTGTGCCCAGGCCTAAAAATAAATTAGTGGTTTCTTCCAAGTCGTTATTCAAAATCAAACATGCAGCAGATGGAAGTATAGAAAAATGTAAAGCTAGGTTTGTTGCCAGAGGCTTCGCTAAGAAAGAAGGCATTGACTACGAAGAAACATTTGCTCTAGTTGCCAGATATACCTCTATCCAAACTGTAATTGCCATTGCAGCATCTGAAGGATGGAAAATACATCAGATGGATGTAAAGACTGCTTTCCTGAATGGGGTCATTGAAGAGGAAGTATATTTAGAGCAACCTAAAGGATTCATAATTCACCATAAACAGTCACATGTCTGCAAACTAAAGAAAGCATTATATGGTCTCGAACAATCTCCCAGAGCTTGGTATGAAAGGATCGACCAATACTTATCAAAACTCAACTTTTCGAAAAATGATGCAGACCCAAATCTCTATTTCAAAATAATAGATGGAGACATGTTGATTTTGATTCTTTATGTTGATGATTTATTGATCACAGGAGAAGAGCACCTCATCATCAATTGCAAACAAGACTTGACATCCGAATTTGATATAAAAGACTTGGGAATTCTTCACTACTTTCTCGAATTGGAAGTGTGGCAACATAAGAATAAAATATTTTTGAATCAAGGAAAGTACACAGTGGACATCCTTAAGAGATTTAGTATGATGGACTGCAAGCCTACGTCTAATCCAATGGAGACAAACCTCTTCAATCAAGGAAGCAACTAATGACTCGGAGCCGATAGACCCTACCCTTTACAGACAGATAATTGGGTCCTTGATGTACTTAGTAAACAGTAGACCTGATATTTGCTATGCAGTGAATGCACTTAGCCAGTTCATGAGTGAACCAAAGAAAATACACCTAGTAGCAGCTAAGCACATCCTCAGATATTTTAGAGGCACAATTAGATATGGGCTGAGATACAAAGATGTGGACCTGAACTTGCATGGTTACACTGATTCAGATTGGGCCAGAAACATAGTAGATCGAAAAAGCACCTTTAGATGTTGCTTCAGTTTAGGTTCAGCTATGATCTCTTGGTTCAGCAGAAAGCAATCCTCAGTAGCTCAGAGTTCCACTGAAGCAGATTATATTGCAGCATCGATGGGAGCACGAGAAGCAGTTTGGTTGAGAAAACTTCTAGTTGGATTGTTTGGACAATCACTAAAGCCAACCATTATTCATTGTGACAATCAGAGTTGCATTAAACTATCCTTGAATCCAGTGTTTCATAACAGGTCCAAACATATTGAGGTACCTTATCACTACATTAGAGACATGGTAGAAAAGAATGTGGTGGAGTTGAAATAAACAGTCAGCAGATATTCTCACCAAACCTTTTGCGAAGAATAAGGTAGAATACTTGAGAAGTAAACTTGGTATGATTGTAATTTCTGAGAATGAGTCTTAGTATCTTTGATCATTGTACTAATTAAATATTTCTTTGCTATCATGAGTGTTATTTCATGAATATTATATGTATACATGTGATTTGTATGCATCATCAAGAAGTGACAATTCCTTAATGATTGCATTTGTATATCTGACAATGATCGAAAAGTGATGATCTTACGATAACTTGTCTTTATCATGATGGATATCATATTGATATCTAAGCAGATCATGATAATAATATCTCTATGAAAGGTGTACATTTACTTTCATTAAGAGATATGAGTACTTGGTGAACATCATGTGACTTGATGTTAGTAGGCCATTACTTTGAGTACTTGGTGAATATCATGGACTTGATATTAGCCGGCCATTACTCTTGATATTACAAGATAATATCTTCATGACCCTAATGAGTACTTGGTGAACATCATGAAACTTGATGTTAGAAGGCCATTACTCCGAGTACTTGGTGAATATCATTGAGTTGATATTAGCAGGCCATTACTCTGATATTATGAGATAATATCATTTATAATATTACTTTGAGGTAATAACTTATTCATATTGTGTATGAATCTTTTCATAAAACATCTTCCCTAGCTAAGAGGGAGTGTTAATGTTATAGCGTCGGTCAGTAAATTAATCAATTAAGATTCATCTCTAAATAAATGATTAAGTGCATTTGTTATATATAATTAAGTTATATATATGAGTCTTAATTAATTTTATATATATTAATGATGACAATTCGTAATATATAAATTGATTTATCGACCGATGATCAAATGTTAATTTGGAGATCATGATATTCATCGTGCAACATGTTTTATGGTACTATAACAAAGTGTTATGATACATAACATGTACCGTAACACAGTTGTGTTACGATACGTAATACGTACCGTAACAATTGGGTGTTACGATACATATTACGTATTGTAACATAGTTATTATCACAGCAAACAACTAAGGTGATTATCATTTGCCGCCAAGTATTAGCAGTGTCTCTTGTAAATACGAAAGGGCATGTCTCATGTAGAGACATGTCTCTACAGTTGTAGACGCATGTCTCTCCATGAGACATGTCCTCTTCATTTGGATATTTGTAATGGAAGAAATCTGCATTTGGAAAACACAGAAATAAACAATAGTGTTTTTCCAAGTGCAGATTTATATATTCAGTTTAATATACACATAATAAAGTTCACAGTCTAATTTAAAATAAAAATTAAATATCAATCACATTATAATAAGAATCTTAACAGGGCCTTAGGGATGAAGTGGTGTATGAAATAAGATGTCATTTTTTGGTGTTATTATGAAATTGATATTGCGGAAAGTAGAAAAGTCCCACAATTTTTGCCAAAAAAATTGTGGAAAAAGAAACTGCAGAACTATTGGCTTCGCGTGGTCAAAGAACCTTCAAAAAACCTCAAAAACCTCTATGCGAGTAAAGCCAAAAAACTGCCAAAAAAACATTCACAATCTTCCACAATTCTGCTCAAAGATTCAGCAAAAAGCCCTACAAATTTTGCAGAAAAGAAACCCGCAAGTTTTTTCATAAAAAATCGATTAAAAAAAACTTCTATAAATAAATTCCAGGTAAACACCCACGATTTTTTTTAAGAAAATTCGTCAACATACTTACACCGCTCTGATACCATGTTATTATAGGGATGAAAGACTATTTATAAAAGATTACAAGAGGATGTTTTTGAATGAAACACTCATTAACATAATGCAGAAAGGAAACTTCCTAAACCAACTAAGATGGCCATTATAGAAACATTGCAATATTTTAATATTTGGGACAACCTATTTCTTGCTGAAATACTGCTTTTGCTGTATTAGTGCATCTTTCTGTTTTTAATTGTTCTACTTCGTGCTATTGTGCGTTGTAATCTGTCTTGTAGGCAGTGATATGGTGTAGATTGTAGAGCTAGGCATCTCTTAAACTTTGTCATGGATGGAAGTCTCCTTTAACATAGAGATCATTCATAGTTTATTTATGTGTAGTATTGGGTACTACATCTCATCAATATGATCAAGTGAAAGTATTGGATTTCAGGAGCTACAATGGAGCTATCATGCTTAGTACATGAAATATATGATTCAAAACTATGTGTGATCAGTTATAGCATGGAATAATTTGACGTATGAATACTGAAGTTTTGTGACGATAATACTTCTTCAGGTTGACTACAAAATTTTAGAGAAGAAATTTGTTAATAATTTTCAATTCTGACAATTTACAATATTCATTGTAATATAGATGCAAACTTGTGTAATGTCCCCGTCATTAAATGAATAATAAAAAAAAAATATGTATTTGGGTCCCGATCGATTTAGTTTATCTCGGGCCCATTTTTTAATTGTTGGCGTAGGAGTAGTTGTTGTCGTCGGCTCTATTTGTGCACCCTCGGGAGTTTTCCGACGGGTATCTATGCTCAACGTGTAGGATGAAATTAATATGTTGAGATTTGATATTTTATTTATATTTGCGAATACCTGTTGGGATTCTGTTTGCTGCCATTTCGGAGGTGAAAGATCCTCCCTATTTGCTATTTGCAGTTTCGGTGGGATTCAACCCTCATCCTATTCTGTTTGTTCTACTGTGTCGGGTTTGGGAATCCGAAGTATCATCAATAATATCAATAAGGTTTTCTTCTGGCAACTATATTTGGCTTGCGTATTGTTCAGTGTCTGCAATCATCATTCAATTATCACAAAGGTTACATCATACAATGTCTGGCAAGTATTTTCCAACCACTGTACGATCTTTTGGACGACCCCTCTGCTACACCGTACGACCTTCATCATCACTGTACGACCACCACTGCCACACCGTACGGTCCTCACACCTACCACACCATACGACCTCAACAAAACCGTACAGTCTTCCTAGCAACTCCGTACGGTCTTCTTCATTGACACCGTACAACATCCAAACACTCCTGTACGGCCTTCAACAACTTCGTACGGTCTTCTACCGTACGATCTCCCTGCTCCCATTTCCTCCTTCGTACAGTCCAGATTGGGATGTGTCAAGGTTGCGTGGGAACTGGTACAGTGTTTGCTTGTGAGTGTGGTTGGGAACATTACTGTGGCATTAGAGCTAGTGATTCTGCTAGCTTGTGGGTAGTGAATGCAAGTTTATACCAGCAAGAGGAGAAGATATTACTCAGTTGGTGTAATGGCGGACCCCCAAGATCCTACCACGGAAGTGATGACTCTTTTGAGAGAACTCACTATGAACTAAGCATAGATAAATGACACCTAACGCCTCATGGAAGAGATTGCAAAAATTGGCTGAGGGCAAGATTTCTATTGAACAAAGTGACAATTCTGTCTTAGGAAGGGCGAATCCCCAAATTGTACTCTCTCGACCGTCGATGCCAACTTTCCCTCCTCGGGAGGAAGAGCAACACAGAGAGCAACCAACTTTCCAATAAGTGCAGGATCAACTTTAGGAAGATTGGAGGAACGCAAATATGGAAGGAGATATATCCTACAAAGATTACGCTGAGCTGAGAATGAGATACTCTGGTGGAAACAAGCGTGGCTATCATAATGACGATCTCAGATGAAAGATTGGCAAGGTCAACCTGTCATCCTTTGATGGGTCAGGATCCATCACAACTCGAGCATGGGTGCAAAAGGCAGACACGTATTTCCAGCTCAACCCTATGCTAGAGGATGAGGCCATCAAATTTGCTGCACTGCATCTGGAAGGAGTAGCCCACAAATGGTGGCATCATGGCATGGTTACTCTTGGCCACGATCAAATAAATTCCTATGCTGAATTGATTGAGAGATTGATAGATCGTTTTGGCGGAAGAGATCCAGAACTGAATTTCAAAGAGTTGGCTCAGTTGAAGCAATCTGGCACAGTCGATGGTTACATAACGAAATTTCAGAGAATGTCTGTCCTGGTAACAGATATTTCAGAAAGACAATTGGTGGTATCGTTTATGGATGGGTTGGCAGAACCTTTGAAGGGTTGGGTGAAGGGATTCAACCCCATCACACTCACAGAGGCAATTAAGAAGGCATGCGACATGGCGACATCCTCTTCTTCTTCCACCAAATATTACTCACAGTCCAAACCACCTCTTGCTCAAAGGGAGAAAGACAGCAAACCCCCACCTAAGAAGCCCCCGTTGAATGAGGCAACTAGGCAGGAACTCAGAAGGAAGAAACTTTGTTTCAATTGTAAGGAGCCATGGGTACCGGGACATCAACGCCTTGGCAAAAGAAAAATCCATTACATTGAGGTATTGTCCAACGGCGAGGAGGAACAAGCACCGAAAGCCGAAGGGGATGAACAACAAGCCTTTGGAGAGTTAAACATCAATCGCGTAGAAAGAATAGCCACATTTCTGAAGAGAGGAGGCACCATTGCTACTCTGGCGGGAACTCCAAGGTGTACTGTATTTCGGGTATGAGGTACCCTCAAAGGGCAACGGGTTGTGGTCATGCTTGATAGCGGAGCCACACTCAACTTCATTAATTCATCGTTGGTGAGTCGGCGGAGTTTGTGTACGAAGGCACACCAGGGATTTGACGTCAAGGTGGCGGGAAGAAACTTGTTAAAATGCACCCATCTAGTTCCGCAACTGAGCATCACCATGGGAAACAATACAGTGACAAATGATTTCTTCGTGATCGATTTGGATGACATGGAAGTCATTCTGGGCAATTAGTGGATGGAAACATTGGACGAATACACGCAGAGTTTCAAATGAATGGAGTTCTCCTTCGAGGTGAACGGCAAAAAGATTGTGCTGAGAGGAATGTCGAATGGAGGATCGAAGGAAGTTTGAACCCAACGGATAGAAGCAATCTTCAGACACGATGACGTGGTTTGGGCTGCACACTTTTTTGCCTCGACAAAACCTATATAGGGACAAAGAACTGACTACCAAGATGAAGAGCTTCAAACGGTTTTGGATAGACATCACCAAGTCTTTGTCGACATACCACCTGGCATACCACCACACCGTGGGTTGAACACACCATTGAGATGGAGATTGGCGCCAAATTGGTTATCACTGTGCCATACGCCCACCCTAAGAGGCTAAAAGATGAGATTGAAAAAACAATACAAGAACTTCTTGACAAAGGTTGGATTAGGCCCAGCTCCAGTCCCTTTGCATCATCGGTAGTGCTGGTTAAAAAGGACAGAACGTTGCGTATGTGTGTAGATTACTGCGCGCTGAACAAAAAAACCATCAAGAATAGGTATCCAATTCCCAGAATCGATGAATTGCTGGATGAGTTACACGGCGCAGTCTATTTCTCCAAAATAGACCTCCGTTCGTGGTATCACCAAATCCGCATGAGGGAACAGGATGTGGAGAAAACAACATTCTGTTGCCATTATATACATTACAAAGTTTTGGTCATGCCGTTCGGATTGACCAACGCGCCAGCTACATTCCAATCTTGCATGAATCACATTTTTAACAAACAGTTGTGCAAGTTCCTGTTGGTATTCTTCGATGATATATTAATCTACAAGACATGGGAGGAGCACTTAAGGCATTTGGAAGAAGTGCTCGGGATTATGAAGTCACAACTGTTGTTCGCCAAAAGATCCAAATGTGAATTTGGGATGACAAAGATATTATATTTAGGGCACATTGTCAGTAGTCGAGGAGTTCAGGTACATCAAGAGAAGATTCAGGCTATCTTGGATTGGCCACCTCCGAAAACTCTTTTGGAACTACGTGGGTTCTTTGGGTTATGTAGTTACTACAGACGATTCGTGAAGGGGTTCTCACGACTCAATGTGCCACTCACCGATATGACAAAGAAGGGGTCTTTCCAGTGGAGTTAATGGGCTCATCAGACTTTGAAAAAACTCAAGAAGGCTATGAGTTCTTGTCCGGTTCTTGCATTGCCAAATTTCACTCGGCCTTTCATCTTGGAGTGTGACGCCTTTAGAGAGGGTATCGGGGCCATGTTGATGCAGGACTGCCACCCAATTGCTTACGAAAGTCGAAAACTCTCAGGGGCCGAAAGGTTGTATTCCATATACGACAAAGAAATGCTCGCCATCATGCATGCCTTGACAAAATTCCGGCAATACCTCGTCGGAGCCAAGTTCATTGTCCGTATAGATCACAACAGCCTCAGACATTTTCTGGAACAGAGGGAATTGAACGAACGACAACATAAATGGGTAAATAAAGTACAGGCTTTCGACTTTGACATTGAGTATGTAAATGGAAAAAATAATGTAGTGGCTGATGCATTGTCAAGAAAGCCGGTCATATGTTCCTTATCTCAGATATCAGTGGATTGGAGGGCACATTTGCTGGTCGAATACTTCAAGAACACTTTCTCATGCCAACTTCTAGACAAAGAAGTACAGGACGAAAGGTATAAAGTGGTTGATGATATTATTTTCTACAAAGGCAAAATTTATCTGGTACCTGAATCTAAATTGAAGGAGAAAATCTTGAAAGAGATGCACGAATCACTTCTAGCTGGGCATCAAGGATACGTGAAGACCTATCGATAGATCAGGGAAAGGTTTTCATGGAAGGGCCTAAAAAATGATATATTACAGTACGTCCGGGAATGCTCTACCTGTTAACAAAATAAATCCGAACACACTCTGCCGGTGGGTTTACTTCAACCATTACCGATTCTGGAGAAAAAGTGGGATAGCATCTCAATGGATTTCATCTCCGGGCTCCCTAAGGTGCAGGGTAAGGACTGCATCTTTGTGGTGGTTGATAGATTAACCAAGTATGTGCATTTCTTTGTTGTTTCAGCAGAGTTTTCAGCCTCACAGGTGGCAAACTTATTCTTTCGGGAGGTGTTCTGCTTGCACGCACTCCCTCAAAACATAGTTAGCGATAGAGATAGCCGCTTGCTCAGTAATTTTTGGAAAGAATTGTTTTGACTAGCAGGGACAGAGTTGTCGCCAAGCACCAGTTATCATTCCCAGATCGACGGACAAACAAAAATTGTGAACAAATGGCTGGAAGGTTACCTCAGAAACTATGTTTCCGCACAACAAAGAGCATGGGTCAAATGGCTAAATCTGGGAGAGTACTGTTACAATACCACCTACCACGTGTCCATTGGGATGGAACCTTTCAAAGCTTTGTATGGGTATGAACCTCCTTCATTTGTGGACTTGGCTCTGGGTGACAGTCACACACCGAAGGCCAAAGATTGGCTGCAGGAAGGAATAAATATTTTAAGATCCCTCAAGGAAAATCTCCAACGGGCTCAAAATCAGCAGAAAATGTATGTTGACAAGCACCAAATCGAGAGGAGTTTTGAAGTCGTGGATTTGGTATACCTCCGACTTCAATCGTACAGACAGTCCTCTCTGAAGGCTTCCGGGAAGGAGAAGCTGAGGCCGTGCTTCTATGGACCCTATCGTGTGACCAAGAGAGTGGACGAGGTTGCATACGAATTGGATCTACCTGAGGGAATCCGAATCCACAATGTCATCCATGTTTCTTGCTTGAAGAAAGCCGTGGGTCAACAAGTCACGGTCTCCATAGACCTGCCACCCCTTGACGACGGGGGGGAAGTTAGTATAGGAACCAGCAGAAATCGTCGACAGTCGGGAGAAAAGATTGAGGAAACGCACGGTCAAGGAATTTCTTGTGTGCTAGAAGGATCTACCACTTGAAGACGCCACCTGAGAAGGCGAAGAGATTCTGGAACACCCTAGCCTGAAATTGCTTGAGGACAAGCAATTATTGGGACAGGAGGAGTGTAATGTCCCCGTCATTAAATGAATAATTAAAAAAAATTGTATTTGGGTCCTGATTGATTTAGTTTATTTTGGGCCCATTTTTTATTTGTTGGCATGGGAGTAGTTGTTGCCATTAGCTCTAATTGTGCACCCTCGGGAGTTTTCCGATGGGTATTTATGCGTGACGTGTAGGATGAAATCAATATGTTGAGATTTGATATTTTATTTATATTTGTGAATTCCTGTTGGGATTCTGCTGGCTGCCATTTCAGAGGTGAAAGATCCTCCCTATTTGGTATTTGCAGTTTCGGTGGGATTCAACCCTCATCCTATTCTGTTTGTTCTACTGTGTCGGGTCTGGGAATTCGAAGTATCATCAATAATATCAATAAGGTTTTCTTCTGGCAATTATATTTGGCTTGCGTAGTGTTTGCAATCATCATTTAATTATCACAAAAGTTACATCATACAATGTCTAGCAAGTATTTTCCAACCACTGTACAATCTTCCAGACGACCACTCTGCTACACCGTACGACCACCACTGCCACACCGTACGGGTACAAACACCACCGTACGGTCCTCACACCTACCACACTGTACGACCTCAACACAATCGTACGGTCTTCCTAGCAACTCCATATGGTCTTCTTCATTGACACCGTACGACATCCAAACACCCTCGTACGACCTTCAGCAACTTCATACAGTCTTCTATTGTACGGCCTCCCTGCTACCATTTCCTCCTCCGTACAGTCCGGATTGGGCTGTGTCAAGGTTGCGTGGGAACTGGTACAGTGTTTTCTTGTGAGTTTGGTCGGGAACATTACAACTTGTCTTTGTTAGGAGGTGCTCTTTTGTTTGCATGATGATAGGTTTCTTCTCATGGCAAAATGGTCACATTTTCCAAAATTGAAAGAAAGGAATGATTTGTAGGATCAAAGTAGTGGTAACCCTTTTTTATGATGCTAGAAAAAAATGTGGAGGGAGAATCTCTTCTGGTCATGTATACTGGAGTGAGTGCATGGCTTGTTATATAATCCTCTCTTCGGGTGAGCAATTTCACAAAAGAGAAAATAGTGAAGCAAAAAGTAAAAGAAAACATAAATATGAATTTTATTATTGGCTTGGAAATGATTTAGTGAAGGAGATAGTCGATCCAGTTTATTTAATTTGTATGTTATTATTACGTTACTCTGTTGGATTGAAAGGTGAGGTGGTAGTGGATTATGGTTGTGTTCTCTTGTTACCATGGAATTTTTTTTGCGCTAGTTTGTTTTGTTACAAAATATGCTAATTCTTTGGAGGAAAGAATATATGTATATTTTGTTTGTATCTGTATTGATACACATTCCTATGTAATATTTCCACTTTGCTAGTCAATGATATTTAAAATATGAAATAGAAGCTCAGTCTTCTAAATTTTATATGTTTATTTTTAGTTGATAACATGACATGATATATGCAATTCCATGTGTTCCTCTTTTAGGGTTTTGCATGTATTGTACTTTTCAAGATTGCAAATTGTAGGTATTGCTTTCTTTCCTTTGCTTCCTCTTTTATATGCACCCCAATGATATATCTTGTGACTTATTTATGTTTACGTGTACATTCAAATACCTGTACTCAACCCCAAAGCTGAATATTTCCCTCACATCCATTTTTCTGAAGTTTCTAATTTTCACACAATTTTCTAATACTATTGAGTATTACCTTTCTGCAAATATAATGTATTTTCCTCTAGCATGAGTACTGCTGTAGATTCTTGTAATGTCTGTTGTATTAACTTTTATGCTTTCTAGCTATTTTATTTTGAATGTAAGTATTATCCATAGTTTGAAATTTATGGAAATCATTTCTGTTTGACTCATTTTCGAGTTGGTTTCTAAATATTAGGTGCCACTTCTATGGTGACATTTCTCCAAAAAGTAATCCAGAAACATATTTGCACATTATTGTAAGCCTTTATGAACATTTCCGGAAGGAGTACTATGATGTTGATATATCAGATGAATCTGAAGCATCGAAAAGAGCCCAGATACCTCTTGTTGTAAATACTCATGGATGGGTGAAAGGTACTCATTTTGATTTAAAGGAAATTTAAATCCCTGTTTTGACTGGCATACCTGTACTGGTGAAAGTGATGCTCATAATATTAATTTATTATGATTAAACCATTTAATGTTGAGACACAAGAAGTGGGAAATGAATAAGACAGGATTAAATTGGTTTTACTTCAGGTTAATTGTCAATCTCATTTTAGTGATTTGAATCAAGGCTTGCCTAATGAGCTGTCCATATTCAAGGAAGTTGCATCCAATAATTTTCTATGAATTCTTTTGATTTGATTGTTTTTGATTATACTAATGAATACCTCCTCTTTGCCAGCTCTTAAAGTTCTCTCTAATTGCCATTTTGTGCTAAAAAGGTCTTGGTTATAATGTCCTGGTGGACATGTTGCGCTACATGGTGCCTACACATGTTGTGCAGATCCGTTTGACTGCAATCAATAAAAACCTTCCGTTGGGAGCTTTTTGGAGTTCAGTCAGGGATGATGAAAGCTCCACCAAGCTTCTATATCTGGGCACGGCAATGAAAGATACCATGAATAAATCGTAGGTTCTTTATGCTGATATGTCATTTTTCTGGATATTAGTAGACTGTAAAACCAATGATAAATAATTAATAGGTTAACTTTGGTGAAAGATGTTTGCATCAATGACAAGATGCTTTAATATTCCAATTGATGTTTATGACAATTGAAATTTCCACTCTGTGATCTTTGCACTTTTTTTTCTGTGTTACATAGAGTTGGTAGCAGTGAGTTTGGTTGCCTTCAACTTGGTTGACTTGTTTGTATTAAATGAACTATATATTAACATTTAGCCTTTTAATTTTCCTTGTCATGCTATGTTCTTAGCAAGTATATTTTGCCAGCTTCAAGTATAAAATGTGCTTTGCAAGTCCAAGCCACATCCAACCTAAATGAGCCTAGCAAGTCCATTTCAACTCCAAGTCTCATTCCATGGTTTATATCATAGATGTAAAAGTTGCTGAAAACTTGCGGAAATCGTGAGTACTTGTGAGTGGCAGAGGGAACCAAGTAACTCATCTACTTGTGGGAATTTTTGTTGAGCTATAGGCTAGAAGACATGCCACGAACTTGAGAGTACTCAGTGAGTTTGTGCTTGAATCCAGTTAGCTGCCCATGCCAAGTTTTGCTGAGATAATGAATTTGGGTATTTTTTAATTTGTCAAATTTTACTGAGTTTCTGGCCAAGTTGCAGAGTCGAAGTCAAAATCGGGTCTGCTGAGTTTTGCTGAGTTGTGAGTTTGGAAAGTATGGGTTGTATTATGTTAGTATTGGATTTTTGTTTTTTCTCTTTCCTCCCTTCCAAATTGCAATAAGTTTGAAATTGAGAATGTAATATACTTGCATTCTCTATTTTATTAGTTTTGGAAGAAGATTTATGCAGGAAAATGAGAAAGAATTTATATTTTTCTCTATAGATGATCAAAGAAGCAGTCAATGGTAGAAAAACAATAAATATTATGTAATATAATACATAGTTGGGAGGGTGCCTTAAGAACTCATCAAAAGAGGACATAGATATGAATAATTTCTTCAAGTCTTGATGCCAAACCTCCTGTAATATCAAAATTTGGTTCAAAGTCAAACCATGGAGAGTGAATGCATGCTGTGTTAGATATAGAGGTTGACACTTATGCCTCAGCTGTTCTGGGTGCAATTTTTGCACCCTAATAAATTGTTTAGTATAGTGTTTGGTATTTCAGAGCACAGAGGTAGATATATAATGGAAACTATTCTGAAGTATGTGTGGAAGCTTATAACTGGAATTAAGCGAACGAGATACCATGACATGCTACAAGTTTGAACTTGAGAATATAACATATGTGAAAATACATTCCATATTTTTTCATTCTCTGTTTTGATTTGTTTTGGGAAAAAGATTAATGTAGGAAAATGAGAAAGAACTTATATTTTTCTCTATAGATGATCAAAGAAGCAGTCAATGGTAGAAAAATAATAAATATTATGTAATATAATACAATGGTAGAAAAATAATAAATATTATGTAATATAATACATAGTTGGGAGGGTGCCTTTAGAACTCATCAAAAGAGGACATATCGATATGAATAATTTCTTGAAGTTTTGATGCCAAACCTGCTGTAATATCAAAATTTGGTTCAAACCATGGAGAGTGAGTGCATGCTATGTTAGACATAGATGTTGAGACTTATGCCTCAGCTGTTTTATGTGTTAAGTTTATGGCCTTTATGGCAAACATCCTCTTGCTTGATTTGATATGATAAATAATAATAATAAATATTGGTTATATTTATTATTTATTGTTTATCAAAATCATTATATATGTTGAATAATTATGGGCCCAAGGTCGGCCTCTTGGCCTTTATATTTAATTGGTTTTTATATGGACCAAGTCGGCCCTCTTTATTGGTGGTTTCACAACATATATCATATGATTCGATCAAAGGGAGAAATGCACCAAAAACATAATGTGCTTCCTTCCCTAAAGGGCGAAATTGGAGCAGACCTAGTGCAAACAGCTGCTGCCCTAGGAATGGCGAACTAGGGCAGAATGATACCCTACAAAGTGGCGAACTTCCTCAACGTTCTATATTGCAGTTGGGCTATGCATCAAGAAGCAGCGAACATAATTAAGACAGCAGCGAATTCTCTGCCCTAATTGCAACAAAATTAAGTGAGGATTCTAGGGAAGATCTTACATTGATCTTGGTCTGATTCTAGGTCAAAGTAAGAATAGATTGGTGGCACTGTAAAAGCCCTAAGTGGGCTGACTTGACACCTACATCTTGGAGAAATAAAGGCACTGATTTGAAAACAAATTCAGAACCTAAATTCGGGTACTATCTCTCCTTGCTTGTGCATATTATATTTTATCCTGTGCTTAGTGTTTGGAAGACTTCTATAGTTTGTTCATTTCTAGGTGAATCTGAAAAATATTAACATGGTATTAGAGCTACGGTTGAGCAAAAGATCTTTTCAGATTTAGGAGTACAAGCTAACTCTTTCAAAACTAAGACACTAGGGCAACTGGGGTTTGGTTTGAAAATTGTAATGAAGTTTTTTTTAATTTGCAATTTCATTGGTTGCCTTCTATAGGAAAAATTATTGGTTCTCATTGGCTAGAAAGATATGGGTAGAACCCATATGTTGTGTCAATATAATATTTGCATATTTACCTATTGACCTCATTGAAGTTGTATTTTTTGCCTTTCCTTATTGGATTAAGAGGAAGTCTAAAACTTTAAGTATCAGAAGGAGCTGATTTAGAGGGAGTATAATCATGGGCTCACTTACACCTGGTATTGTGATCTCCTTCCTAATATATGAGTAGGATCATTTCCTATTGACTGAGCTGATTGTTTGATTAGCATGACTAATTGCTGTCATTAGCATGCTTTATGTTAACTTATTTTTGTTATATATGTTGTGTATGAACAGCTGGTTACTTTAACATATTTCTGTTATTGTATGAAACATGTATAGCTGATTGGATCAGCTATTTGTTTAGCAAATTGTCATAACTAATGTAGTATCATACCTTGCATTATGAATGCACTCCTTGTCCTGACACATGTTATATCTAACGCTGTTATGAGATCATTCACAGCTGATTGTTAGTATAACTAAGTAACTGGTTTTACATTGACATATAAATGCATACATTGGTGGATGAATGTATATTAGCTGATTAACTACTACATTAGCTTCATGTATGGGAGTATACTTTACATAGGCATATGCTGTGTATATTACAGTTGGCATATTTTATGTTTGTTGTATACACGGGAGCATATTTTTATGGATGTATATTGTGTACATGTTCATGTTTATGTACATGAGTAAATACATCTCTTGGTTTATGTTAGCATTGATTTGTATATTTTCTTTGACTCATTGTCTCTGTTATGGAAAATCACAGTTGATTGCTAGATGGTTGCTAGTTACTGTGTTCCTTATGCATAGGTACATACATTATTGGTTGGAACATTCTTACATTGACATATGTTAGAGTTAATGTTGTTATCTGCATAGGAACATTCATTGCATCTTGTTGTGTTCACATTACATCTGGTTAGATGTTGGTTATCTTTAGGTGAAGAAAACTTATGTGATTACTCTTATGCATAGATGCTAGATAAATTATGCTAGAGCTGCATTTGATGTTAACTACTTAATATGATTGTATGGGGCATACGTCATTTGTATGGCTTGTGAAGCATACTTTAATATTATGTATGAATGGATCATACTTTCTTTCATTTACTGATTATAGCTGATGGTTCTATGTGTGAACTTTTCATTAACTTATAATCATGTTGGTTAATCTTATACTTATGTGGTTTCATGTGATTATGATTATTCACCTAGATATACTTATGTTTTTGGCTAAGTTACTCTTATGAATTGAAGAATATCATTTGATGTTCTTCGAGTCCAAGGGACTCATGGATCAGGGATCCATTGCTAAGTAATTGGTGAGACATCATGTATTTGATGTCAAAAGACCATTACTCCGAGTAATTGGTGAGACATCATGGATTTGATGTCAAAAGACCATTACTCTGAGCAATTAGTGAGACATCATGGATTTGATGTCAAAAGACCATAGCTCCAAGCACTTGGTGAATATCATGGATTTGATATTCGTTAGACCAATGCTCGAGGATATCATGGAATTGATATCTTGTGGATCAGGGATCCACATTCGCATGGATCAGGGATCCATTGCTGAGTAATTGGTGAGACATCATAGATTTGATGTCAAAAGACCATTACTTCACACATACTTCAGAAGAGTTTCCATTACTTATCTACCTCTGAAATACCAAACGCTAGACTACACGATTTATGGGTGCATAATGTTAGTATTTTTCAGATTCACCTAGAAATGAACAAACTATAGAAGTCTTCCAAACACTAAGCATAGGATAAAATATAATATGCACAAGCAAGGAGAGATAGTACCCGAATTTAGGTTCTGAATTTGTCTTCAAATCAGTGCCTTTATTTCTCCAAGATGTAGGTGCCAAGTCAGCCCACTTAGGGCTTCTACAGTGCCACCAATCTGTTCTTACTTTGACCTAGAGTCAGACCAAGATCAATGTAAGATCTGCCCTAGAATCCTCACTTAATTCTGCTGCAATTAGGGCAGAGAATTCGCTGCTGCCTTAATTATGTTTGCTGCTTCTTGATGCATAGCCGAACTGCAATATAGAACGTTGAGGAAGTTCACCACTTTGTAGGGTATTATTCTGCCCTAGTTCGCCATTCCTAGGGCAGCAGATGTTTGCCCTAGGTCTGCTCCAATTTCGCCCTTTAGGGAGGGAAGCACATTATGTTTTTGGTGCATTTCTCCCTTTGATCGAATCATATTATATATGTTGTGAAACCACCAATAAAGAGGGCTGACTTGGTCCATATAAAAACCAATTAAATATAAAGGCCAAGAGGCCGACCTTGGGCCCATAATTATTCAACATATATAATGATTTTGATAAACAATAAATAATAAATATAACCAATATTTATTATTATTATTTATCATATCGAATCAAGCAAGAGGATGTTTGCCATAAAGGCCATAAACTTAACGCTCCCTCTTGGACTTGAGGCAAAGATCAACCCTATGATCTCCCTCTATCACTCTTGATAGAGATGCCAAAAACATAAACATCATGGATTCCATATCCAATAGAATCATAGATCTCATATCTAAGATAGGTAGAACACATATGTTCTGACATCATTTTCAACCATAGATTTTATATCCATATGAAAATCATGGTAACAAGATGTTTACCAACCGGATTGAGTCTCCGAGACTCAAAAACATAACAAAAATGGATTCCTAATCCAAAGATGCCATAGATCTCTCATCTATGATAGTAGATCTCTATCTACAAGATATAATGAGAACACAATTGTTCTTCATAAACCATACATCTCATATTCATATGAGAAACATCATATCATATGATGCTTACCATCTAAATGTGGATCTCCTAGATCCTCTGGTCTTCATGACCCAAGTATATCAGTCATAATATAAGTGATATCAAGTCCATGATATCAAATTTCCAAACAATTGTGAATTTCCTAAGTTCACTAGTCTCCTTGACTATTTTGAATATCAAGTCCATGATATTTGAGGTAGTATCAAGTCCATGATACTTTCCAAACACAAGTTATCATCAAATCCAATTTGTAAATAACTTAGATCCTTGAGTCCTCTTGACTCAGCCAATAGAATACCAAATCCATGATATTCATGGTATCATCAAGTCCATGATGTATACCATCCAATTTGTGGATAACTAAATCTACGAGTCACCAAGACTCGAGGGTTTAGAATATCAACTCTATGATATTCATGATATCATCAAGTCCATGATGCTACCAAATACTCAATAGTGGATCCTTGATCCATGAGTCTCCAAGACTCAAAGGATATCAACTCCTTGATATCCAGAGCATTGGTCTAATGAATATCAAAGGGTAGAAATGATGAAGGGTTGCGACTCTTCCAAAGGGTGGTAATTGTGATGTTTGCGACCATTGCAAAGGGCGACCATGATGAAGAGGTGTGACTCTCCCCCACATTGAAAGATATTAAGGGGAGAAGATTTCATTTGAGGAGGATATCCAAGGGAGAGAGGTTTGGGGACTAATATATTATCTCAAAGGCAAATGGAAAATGGTGATTCAATTCTTATGAAAGGTGGTGACCCTTTCAGCAATAAAATATCAAGGAGATTTAATTCCGAGCATTGAAGGGGGACTTATCAATCATCCCTTATGAATCCATCCTAACAAATCCTTCATCCATCAAGAAATCAAACAAAAATCAATCAACAAGATCAAGAAAACAATCATCAAATCCACATCAATCATCACTTCATCTTGGGATCAACAAAACATACAATTCAGCAATCAAGCATCACTCAATTAAATCAACATTCATTCAATCATCGCCCATCAATATGACAAACTAAGCATTCATTATATCGCCACTTTTCAATCATCTAATCAACAGTTACTTAAACATAACTCACCAATACCTCAAATCATTGAACAAATCATATCTGTCTTACAACGATCTCATTCAAGCATAAAGAATCTGAATATTATCTGGAAATTGATATGAAATATCAGTTCTTATAATAAGCAGCATAGTGGGTCTTATTTATGATTTCTTGCTTATGAATAATGGTCCTAATCATGATTTCTGTTTATGAATAATGTATATGAATATGATATTATTATGTGATCTTTTATTTGAAGAATACATGCAACAATGTGTAACTCTTTATTTGTTTTCTGTAATCAATCATGGTAGGGATAATAGGGGAATACAAGGAGTAGAAACTGCTGTGAGGTCCTCTTCTAAGCTCACCACTTTATGGTGGTGATAGATTGTCCCATGAGGCTAAGGGGTTGCAAGGAGTGCCCCACCCTTGGGCTTAGAAGGGGATGATGCTTTGGATACCCTATTGTAGTTTCCTCAAACCTATACCTTGGTTGATCATTATGTTAAGGAACTCTAATAATGAGGAGGATAAGGGTGGCAATGTAAGAGGGGAATGGCTATGGGATTCCTCACTAGGTACACCCTCTCATATGGATGGCAAAGTGCCACATGATGGCCAAGAGGGATGACATCTGCTCATGGGCCTAGGGTAGAGGATTGTTTAGGGCACCTTAATATGCCCCTTATCTTAGCTCTCCTATGGTTGGATTCCATCAATAAATTAAATATACCTTAAAATTAAATTAATGTTCTTAATCCTAGTAGGAAAGGTCTATCCTTTTAATGTCTAAGGAAGATCTATTTTGTGGATTATGTTTCAATGATTTCCTAACATGTTGCAGGTACATGGTTGTTACTAATTCTATTGCATTCTTATTCAATTTGGAATTTGTGATTTAGGGCAAAAGCTAGGGTCTTTACAATGGGGATATAACATTAAACAAAAACAAGAATTAAAAAAATAAATCCTGGTATTTAAATGAGCATCTAAGACAATTGGTGTGTATTCTTTGCTTGTTACAAGCAATATATAAATTATACCAGAAACCAGATAGTGGAAGACCACGAGTCACCACTTAGAATTCCACCTTAGATGTTACTTTGTGCATTTGAAATTCAGTATCCACAATGAGAACCTAATGCTTTAAACGCTTGATCACAACCCCTTCAACCAAGAGAAGAATTTGCAATTTTCGATAGAACAATTACATATTTTGTCAAGCTTTTCTCTTCCATGTTGTGGAATGTGGCTCCATCTAACATTGTTGGGTTCACATTGTTTGATGTTGCGATGAGCAACCATGACTTTAATTGGCTTGGTTTTACAATCTATGTTGCTGGTATTTGTTGTGACTAATTTCAACACTTCCTTACATTATTATCAAAAGATTTAGTTTGAACCTCAATCTGCTGGTTGTTGTCTTCTTTGAGACGGGCTTGTTGTCATTAAGACTTATCTCATGCATCACCATCTTAAAACCTTGCCATAATTGACCTCTTAGAAGTGTCAACTACTTAAGCAAAACAAATTGAAGTAACAAATAAAAAAGGTGCATTGACTAGAAAATTACAGAACGAGTTCAATTTCATTCACTAGCAAAGAACCTACTCATCCTTTACAAATCAAGAGCCTGCAAAATTTATGTTCAAAATTGATTTCATCCACCTTATTGACATATGAGATCATGTTTTCTGTTCATTCATATATTCATTGACCCCATTTTTCTTTTTCTTGCTTTTTTTCAGATTTATACTAACTCTTTGTCACAAGTTGTTCCTCAACTCTTGCAATCAATGTTTAAATACAAAGACACAAAAGGCCTGGTGGTGAGAATGCATAAACAAAACTAGAATGGGTACGAATCACTTGATGTTTGCTATCATCCTTTTATTAGGAAGCGAAGACTTCAAACTAGTTCGTAATATTTGATAATCCAAAATAGCTGGCACAAATCCCCCAGAAAAGATACTTATCAAATGATGATGGGAATTGAATGGGATATCTTCTGGTTGTAGTAGCTGATTCTGTTTAGAAGGCAACATATTTTTAGCTTGAAACCTGAGTCTAGTAATGTTGGCTTCTTCACAGGGGAGAGGAGTACGTTTATATTTTGTGAAGCTACTTTGGCTTTCAGGTTCATTCAGCAAAGAGTAAAATGATAAATAAAAAACAGCTATCTGCTATGCATATCCATATTCATGAAAACCAAATAAGAACGAACAGAGAAATTGTGGTGTATATACATGTAAACAAGATCCATATATCGAAGTACACATATAAAATAAATTACAAATAGCCATTTAAGGGAATGAATCCTCAATGAACAAGGGCTCAGAAGTTAAGATTTAAAACTAGCACTCTCTCATGTTTGTATCCTTTATGTTTGCATAAATCAAACCAAAGCACTTAGTTTGTCAAATCAAATGTTTTCATGAGGAAAGTGAAATCTGAGGTAACCGCATGAAAGAAAGATCTCTCTTTTAATTATAGAGAGATACAAACAAGAATTGACAATGAGTAGAACTTTGTGGAACACAACTTTTCTTATTGTGAATAGATCTAATGACCCATTCAACCCTATCCATTGTATTTTTTCATGGTTAGTGGGTGCTCGCAAAAAATCTAGTTATTATTGTCGATTGCTTCGTCAACCGCAACTGATTCGCCAACTTTTCTATGTTCAAGGAATATGGATATCTAGTTAGTTAAGGGAACACCACATTTCTCTGCGAAAAAATTGTGAAAGTGCCATTCGTAATGAAGGCTTGTGAGGTTTTGGATGCCTTATTTGTGCTTTCTAATAAGGGCTTTGCCCCTCGACCCCCCTTGTATTGCTTGCCTCTCGATTCCATTGGAGCCTCTATTGTCAGGCCCCTACAAGGGGCACTGTTTGTCGACCACACTGAGGGTTGTGCCCCTAGATCTTCGCAAGGGGAATTACCCCCTGACCCCAACCCTCCATCCACAATTGCTATTGTTAATGCACTCGTCGTGTTTTTTATGTTTATTAGTTTAAACTTCACTTAGTATTCCAAAGTTTTATTTGCAATTCTTATACTTACCAAAACTCTACCCACCATTATTAATGTTCAATTTCAATGCAATCATTTTCATGTTTTTTATTTTTATTAGTGTAAGCTTTACATAGTGTGGCAAAGTTATATTTATAGTTCTTATGCTTATTCTTTACACATCATTGTATAACTAATTTTTCAAGTACTATATGTATTTGTTCCACCTCGCACCGCCACCCACCCCCAAACTTAGGCCCTTGGCGCCTTGTCCCTGACACTTGTAACCCTGTCCAAAACTTTGTAGATCATTGGTTGAAACTCAAAATTTCATATACCGTCCAACATTAAGGTTTTTGATTGAAGGTAAAAAATAGAAGGTCAATAAACTTTACAATAAAAGTAGTGTATATAGTATTTGATACAATAACAAAAAAGGAAGGAAAATATACATACATACAATATTTCACTTGGGAGATTCCTTACATGTAACCTTCCTCACTATTTCATAAAATCTCAACTATTTGCAATAAAGAAATAAAGCTCCTACTCAAACCTTATGCATGTGTGGTTATTAAAAGGGACATTTAAAACAATTTTACAATTTAATAAATGCTTTAAAACCATGGGTGGAAATAACAAACCCAATAAAACATCCAATTTATTTTAGGCCCTTTTTGATTATTAAACATGAAAAGTATACAACACATTTTCAACATTGATAAGAATCCAAGTGGCATATATCTAATTTATATGAAACACAACCATGGTTGTGTGCAAGTGAGGACAGTGGATCTCTTTCCCTTCACTACTTTATTACTTGAATCCTTAGTAATTGCTCAAATGTTAAGAAACCTACCTTTGAAATCCTGAAATGAACTTTATTTCTTGCTTCCTCTCCTAGAGACTTGTGACGTAATCACACATCGCCCCATTGTAAATGAGGACCCCAAATTTTTTTTTTTGGGTTGTGTTTGGGTCTTAATTTTAGTCTCTAGTCTCTTACCTTTGCAAATGAGTTGAGTTCTTCGAGTTTTTTCAAAGAAGTCATCAAGTCAATAGGGGAAAGTTTGGTCATATGAGTGTTCTAGTATCACAAATGGGTTTAGAAGGGTCAAGGGAGTAAAAATGCAATTTTTTGGGAACAAATCTGACAACTTTTTTTTTTGGAAAAGTTTTATGTTTTTTGCTAATTTGAAAGTGGCATTTTTGGCATTGATAGGCCAATCAGGGAACCTGCTTTTTCACTTTTTTGCTTTTTCTGGTTTTAGGATTTTCTAGTTTCAGAAAGAGCCAAGTGTTCCTCGTCTCATTCTGAAATTGGAGCACACTGAACCTGTTCTTCAACTTGAGAAAAGCACAAAGATTCTTCCTAATTATTCCTCGATTCAAGAACAACACGTGAAACCCTCGTCTGAATCCCTCATGGAGAGTGTGAAAATTCTTGGAAAATCCTTTTTCCAGTATCAAATTTATTAGAAATCTTGAAAAAGTCATCATAAGCTATAGATAAGAACACTGATGGGAAGCGTGCTGATTACTGAAATTTGACTGTCTGAAATTTTTTAGGATCTTCTAAAATCTAGAATATCCATTATAACTCCTAGAGATCTGAAACCACTCTCAAACATCCTAACAATATTTACATAAAATGTAACTTAAAGTATAAGTCATTGTGACTAATACTAAATGCTATATTTTATGTATATATTCTGCCCTCCAAGCTTGAAATTCCATGAATCAGCCTAAACTCTGCCTCATGAATTTGGAAATTCCTTAGCTTGGCATGAAGTCCATCCAAGGAAAAACAAGGAAAAGTGTAGGAGCTTTGAAAATTGCCTAACTTTGAAGGAATCCACAAACACAACTGAAGTCCTCCCTAGATTGGATGTTTTCAAAAATTTGCCGAAGTGTGGAAGACCCTCATTTCAAAGAAAAGTCCACTCACCCTTGAGAACTTCAAGAAGAAAAAAAGAAAGCAGATCGACTTGGAAGAAGAAAAAAATAAAAAAGATTGTTAAAAATCAAGTTTATCCAAGCAAGCAAGTTGATCAAGTTCAAGAGATGAAAAATCAGAAGAAAAACTAGAAATAAAGCAAAGGGATCGACCTCTTCATTGAAGTCCTTGATTCCCATAAATATATGAATTTAGCACTTCATTTATTCACAAGTTGGAAATCAAACCTCTGAGTTTAATTTTGGGTAATTTTTATTCTGATTTCAAAGGCAAAGCATAGACATTGGACGACTTTCAGACTGAATGTTATGCTAGTTGAAGATAATTTCGTGGAACAAATCAAAGATTTCATATCTGCTGAAAGTTTTCTTTCCAAGAATTCCAAATTCTTTCAGGTTTAGAGATGATTTTCAGGTAATTTTCCATTTTTTTTTGAGAATTTTCTTAAGGTTTTCTAATCTGATTGATAGGTTTAGAATGATTTTATGCAGACTTGAAAGAAATTTTCAATCCAAATTCAAGATTTTAATCTTCAAATTCTCACAGCTGGGGCAGATTCAATGTCAGTAATTAGTTTAGGACAGAATTTTAACACGTGTTGAGAAAGTTCATCCTTGCTTTTTCATATTTACAGTCCCAATTCTTGAAAGAAAACTCAAATTTACAAAGGATTGGAGGAGGTAGATGTCAATACAATGAGGAAAATACAGTGAAGAAATTTCTCAAACCAAGATAAAGTCTGCCTAGCCTAGGATGAATTCAAATTTTGCGAAGTGTTGTCAAGTGAGGAAATTACACAAATCAATATCAAGTCCGCCCATCCAAGCAAGGGAAATCCTCATTTCATAATGAAATCCGCTCAAGTCTTGAGGGCTGTGAAAATTGACTAAGGTTGGGGTCCCATGGAAGGGGGCTTCTTAAAAAATAGTGCTGGAGCTGCTAGCTACTTTTTAGGAATATTTTAAAGGAAGTGGTCCCATGAATTTTGTAATCTAGTTGAGTTTAAAATTTTAAACTCCGACATTTAAGGAAGCTGGTGGTTGTGCATAAGAAAATAAGTAAAAAAACCATTTTCCCACCAAAATCATTTTTTAGGAAAATTGTGAAATTAAATATTTGACAAATGGCAAAAAAAACATTCCTAAGCTGGTGGGGCAATTTCTAGCCCCACCCCTTTTCCACCTGCTTGCTAAAAAGTAGGAGCTCCTATTTTGAAGGAGAAGATTCTAAATAATCTTGTAGCCAAACACTTTTTTTCATGAGACCACCCTCTTCCTCAAAAATAGAGCTTAAGCCCCCTTCATAGAACCCCTGCCTAAGTGTTCATAAGTTCCTCAAACCATCATGAAGTCCGTCTTGAAAAGATGAGAAATTTGTCTAAGGCATGGAGAGATCCACAAGGTATTATCAAGTCCGCTCAAAGAAACTTAGAAGTTCCTTAACTCATGCTAAAGTCCGCCATGAGAAGTGCTAGTGAAAGGCAAGAAAAAAAGTCATCCAAGAGTGGGAGATTCCTTAAAGCACATCAAATTCCACCCTCTAAGCATGAAAATACAACAAACATGATGATATCCGTTCTAGCAAGGAGGAAGAAAATAGTTCCAAGTGTTGGAAATTCCTCAAATGTCATCAAAGTTCGCCCTCTCATGATGAAAAATTGGCTAAATGTTGACAACCTAAGTGAAAAATGTAGACCAAGAGATGAGATTCACTCTTTGGAGCTAGAGAAAAGTTGGAAAATTGTGGAGTCCAAATCCATTTGAGGTTGAAATCACCAAGTATCCAGAGAAAATTCTAAGTGGGAAAGAGGAAAAGGTCAAGTTTCAAAGGGAAAATGTTAAGTTTATGCGTGGAAAAGAGAGTGAAATCACTAAGGAAGCAATGGTGAAAATTCCCTAAGTATGGGAAATCTCCTAAAAGCTAGACTTGAAAGTGCATTTCCAAGGACGAGAGTTCATTTCCAAAATTCATAAGGCCTTCTTAGTTTAAAGGAAAGATTGGTGAAGTCATTTCAACGAGTTATTGACAATTTTCTCAATGTTGTTTTATAGGTTTGATGCAAGCTTATGATGAGGAAAACAAACACAACCAAGGACTTCATCACCTACGAAGAATTTCAAGACAGGAAGAAGGATGGATGGGCAAAGGAAGATTTCAAAGATATTTTCTAGATTTCAAAGTTTACCAAGAAGTCCAAGATCATGGATTGAAGATGAAGAAGATCATTCAAAAGGGAGAAAATTCCGAGTTCAAGGAGGTTTAAAGACAATAAGATAATTTCAAGATAATTATCTTGAAATTAGGATTTCAGATAATATCAAGACAATTTCAAGACAAGGTGTCTAAGTTCAATGAACCTGACCTTTTCTTCCATCAGGACAAGCTCCAATGAGTTGTAATGATTTGATTGGCCAATGAAGTAGCTAACCCTAATTAGGGTTTCATTATGCAATCTTGGCCGTTGATCTTAAATTGATCTTGGCCCTTCATTTGTTTTTGAACTCCTATATAAGACCCTCCTCTCTCATTTGTAAAGAGAGTTTTGGAGAGATTGTTGCATAAACACTTAAGTAAATTCATTGTTCAATTGTTGGTGAATTTGATAACTTTTGCAAGTTGCATAGTTTCTTGTCTCTCACAAAGAGTAAATATTATTTTCAATTTGTTAAATTGAATAAAAGAGTTGATGAGAATGTATATTGTGGAATCAATATGTTAATACCTTTGATAGCTGGATGATTTTCAGTTATTTTGCAAGGTTAGTCTGAACACTTGAAAGAAAACGTAACTTCCATTACTGTATTCATTGTTCAAAATGTTGGTGAATATTTGTAATGTGAAAATCCTTTGAATCTCTTAGAAGATATCACCTTCCATGTGTAGTTGTTGAATTTGGCGAAGCAAGGATCACATTTACAAATTCATCTCTAGAAGCTCATAGGTCTAGTTTAGAGTTAGAGTAATGTTCCTCAGCCTTTAATCTTTTTCATTTTTTTAAATTCTCAGTAGAAGTAGAATCCAAACATCGAAATTATACCACGTAAGTCCCCTTGGAGGTTTTCAACAAATCATTATACCACGAGAGTCTATTCTTAGCAGCAAAATCACATGTATTTAGAATCTTGGAGCCTACATTGTGATCACATAGTTTAGCACATTGGAGACTTTGTTCAAGAGAGGATAGAGTACCCCTGGTATTTTATTCTCAGTTGTTTGTGTCATTAAACACACACCAACAAGACCCATTGCTCTGGTAGTTCTATCTCATAGCTTAAATTCCTCCAAGCCTATCCTGTCAACATGAGTTCCCAAGCCATGATTTGTTTGCAGGTGGAAGGAGATACTTTGGATGGTGGGAAAGTCCATTACATTCACGTGTTAGTATTTCATCATTCTTAGTATTAAATTTATGGACTTGTATCCTTATTAAATAGTATCAGCCTTTGATGTGAGAATTTCGTCTGCCCTTTCTCAGATAAGAACACCTTTAACATAATTACAGGTAAACAACCTGAACACAAGGAAGACCGTTTTATTAAAGCAAGGATAGGTAGTGCCTGAAGTTGGCTTCATTGAGCAAGGAGGTTATATCTTCACAGAAACAAGCAAGCTTGGCATTGACAAGCATAAAAAATCATGTTTGAAAGGCTTCAGTTTTCCAATAAATCTTTCATCATTCAATCGGTTAAATATCTGTGATATGCTAGAGGGCCTTTGCTATGCAATTCGCTAAGTGGTGGTGGAATTGGCATACTGTTATCTGAGTGTAATTAGCTCACTTGTCTTGCACAAATGACCCCTTTTCACTCATTCTAATTTGAGTTGGTAAATTATCTCTACATAAAACTTTATATTCCGTGGGTTCTTTTTCCACTCCTTTATGGACCTATTCTTTCATATGTTAAACATGAATATCTGTTTCATGTCTTCTTGTCAATTCTACTTAAGACAGGTTATGCTGTAATGTTTCTTACCTTTCATCTTCAAAATGAACTCACCCTGCTATGTATCCATACATATTAGTGTATTCATCTACCTTTTCATTCCTTTGTTATGTGCTGTTGGCACCATACTAGTTTTTTGGTTATATTGCAGCTCACTCATCTTTCATGCATTGTGGCCTGTTTTAATTATGGTAATGATGGGTTTCTGCATTGCTATAATTTATGTGGAAACTAGCATTGAATTTAGTTGGTGGATGACCATTGGGTTTACAACATTATTAGATTACGCATCATCAACTTTCAGTCAAGATGATTGTGGAAACAAAATAATCTCAAATACTCATATGAAGGAAACTTGACTTGGAACAATCTTTACTGATTATCATTCTTGAAGTGATCATTGGCTTACTAATGGAGTATCATATCTCTTAAACAAGTCCAATTCTAGTAAACTAATCATGGTAGTGTAGTTTTTGTGCTTACATTTGTTCCTTTGCGTGCTTGATCAAATTTATGTCAATGCAAACATCTTATTGCATATGCCAATCATATATACATGTGTGTGTGTGTGTGTGCATGTGTGCTTCTTGTCCTCCTTGAAATGTAAGTTGAATTATCAAACTTATGTTTTGTAGATTGTACTTGTTAAGATCTTTGTTATGTAATGAATTCTCAAAATTGCCTGTATAAGAGAATTCAAATTGTCATAGCCAGTGCATTTATCACCATATTTTACTATAAATGAATAATAATGTGTACTGTTTTAGAATTGTGATACAAAAACATGGCCGTCAAATGCGGGAATTGCGGATCATTGCATACTTCCGGCTGTGCTTTGGTGGAAGTTCAGAAAGTATCAAAACATATAAAGAGCTTGCTCATGCCTTGGCTTCTCATCCTCCTTATCAAGTTGCCATACAAAGGATAAAGATTGTGCATCTCCACTGTCAGGTTAATATGGTTATTTTTTAGACAAAGCTTTTACTCATTTGGTTGTGAAGTAATGCATTTGTCTTTTTGGATGTCCATCTGAAAACTTTACTATTGTGCTCTACATAATTGTAGCTTTGAAATTATGGAAAATGTGATAGTTTCTTCTGTCTTTAAATATAAAAAGTGGAATTTACTGGGGAAAATCCAATTTGTGTGTGACAATCTCATTGCATCTTTAAGGTGATCACAGTGTTTAGAAAGATCTAGTAATTTGAAAAAGTGGTTATGGTTTCATGATGAAAATTTTGTGATTCATGCCGAATGTTACTAACAATACATTTTTAAAATGTTTTTAGGTACCAGATAACGAAATATATTATAGCTTGAATGGTACCATTGTAGGTCTGGCAGTCAGCTCTAAGAACTGCCCAAATGCATTTTCCCAACCAGTTTGTGTGGGGCTTGGTAAGTTTTGAAACCTTTTAAAGCTCATTAGTCTGTATGATTTGATTAGTTGTGCACATGCAACATCTTTATCTTTTTAATTTTATTTGAATCCTATTTGTAGTCGTTTCATAAATTGGAAAGGTATGGAAGCATTATGCTAGAGAAAGTGAATCAGGGAAGTTATACCTTTTGTAATATTTCTCATGATAAGACCTTGATGCTCTCCATACCTTGTCTAAGACCTATCATTAATTTTTTTAAAATAAGGGGTTTATATTAAACTCAGAACCAAATACAATATATCAACTAGTCAGGCAGGTCAGCAGGACAGAATAATCACCACATGAGGGATATGCATTTACATTATTGAGCTGACAAACAACAGAGTAGAAGTTTCTTGTAGACAAAATAGGATACTAGATCAATGATGTGAAATTTCCCCTACAATTCTACCTGCAAGAAAATTATTCAGGCCTTATTTAGTTGTGCTATGACTACTTGAACAAACTTCAAATGGTAGTGGTTTTATGAGTGGGTTAAGAGATGCAGAATTTACATTAAATCGAGTAATATAACTTGCAAAACCTTAAGCAACTAAAAATTATTGAAACATGCTATATGGCACAATGGTTTTAACCTGGAAAGGGGAAAACCAACAGGAAGTGGCAATTGCATGGCTTCAATTCCTTCATTCAGCAGTGAGGCCAATACAAAGAGTCTAAGGATACATCTTAAACTCTCTATTGTCTCCTCTATGAAAGGCTACAGGAACTCTAGAGTGCTGATCGACTATGTAACATCCAAAACTCGATGAACATAATAAAAACAATGTTTAATACTAATTACGGAATGAAAACTGAATTTCAACTAACTTCCAACTTCCTAAGAGTATGAAAAATTAGCAGTTAAATTCCAATTTCAGTTACTATCTACTTACACGTGAAACTGAAAATAAACTGATTTAATCTATTTACTTTCCAGGAAAATAAATAATGCTTAACAGATAACTTAAATATAACATAACTTGATCACGTTGATTGAATCACTTGATCTTCTCCAGAAAGTTGGAACATCAAGGGCGAAAGAGTATTATCAGGGGTTTTGGACACAACCATGGATCTTTCGATTGTGACTAATTGTCACCCACACAACTTCTAGAGGAAGTAGCCCAACCCTTCCCAAGAGTACACGAGTATGGTATCCATTTTCTTGCCATTCGAGACTTGTTGTAGAACCCACAACTGTCTTAGCCAGTCAACCTAAAGACATTCTTTCCTATTAGGTGACCTTCCTAGCTAGACGTACTTTTGGTCATATTGACTAACATATACTACCCATAGCATAGTACCACCTTGGCCAAGGTTTTTGAAAGTACAAGCACACACCTTGTGCAGTCAATGTCAGTACCAAGCTCGTTCCATAGACCTCCTGGTCCGCTTCATCGGATAACACAATCCAGATGGCATAAACCTTTATGCTGGTAAGACACTATTAAAAAGCAATGTTCTACCCTTCCCAGGGTTGGTCTTAGTTCAATATGGATAAGAGATTCAATGGTTCAATTTAAACTCAAGTTTGCAGGCTCTTATTATCAATTTGATTTGATCCAGAGGATTAATACAAAAGGATCTAAGGGGACCCAACATGGCAGACACTAACTAGAACCATAACATGATATCTTAAATCCCAAGAATCTGTCCTAACAGGGATTCGACCATACTCACAGGGATTCATAAGTTCTTTTTCATTAAGCTAAGTCAATATTTCTGTAATGAGTACACCATGCATGAAGGTTTTACATGATTCATAATCCAATAATATTGCATGCAAATATTTAGATTAAAACAAGTACTGGTATAGATATGTAATGCCATTTATTCAAGAAGCAATTATACGATGTCATGCAGCAGAGGTATGAAATCTTGATGTAGATACGTACTGGCATGATGCAGATTATGATGCCATAATGACACTAAATAAGAACTCGATGCAGAACATGATGCCATAATACAACTTAATCTTAACATGTTGCAGATTTGATGAAGGGTGCTCCCCTTAATACCACAAACACATAACAGAAACAGAGAAACAACAACAATTTGCAAGAACAAAAAATGGGCTTCTTATTATCTCCACAAATGTGGAATTACAAACTTTCAGAATTACAATATGCAAAGCCACATGGGCATTCCCTTACAATATTCTGTAGGACAAAGCCTTGAATCAATACCTAGATCTACTACTCAGAACTGTTCTGAACTGCCTAACACAACACTACAACCTTCCTTATATAGGCAATTTTCCAACGCCTGGGAAGGTTCCAGAATTTTAGCCAACAAGGCTGATCAAACTTAGAATTATTTTATTTTGCAATTTATTACATCAAAGTCGGCTCAAAATAACTTTTGAAACCCAAACAAAATTTTTGATGGAAAATCATTTTCTGCCATTTTAGGTGACCCAACTTCCGAAGACCATAAGCCATCGCCAGTTGACCTGATTGACTATTATAACCCCATTCCGGAAAGGCCACGAAGCGCTCTACAAGCTTGACTCGCGCAAGCGCCTGTCACCCAAATTTTCGACCTCATCTGGGGCCTCTAAAGCCTTCAAAACTAAGTTCAAAGTTTTTGTACCCTGTTGCCAATACCAAAAATCTTCAATATCTACAAAGCTAGACTTGATCTGTCAATGAAACTTTACTGGCAGACTGATATGACCAAAATGAACCTCCAGGGAAGAAATCAAAACATTCCGAGATCGGATTACCAACTTACTAAAAATAGCAAGTTTCCATAAATAGCAGCTTTGCACAAGATAGCCCTTAATGAATACAAAAATAAAAATATTTTTGGGTGATGCAAGATTGCTCTTACACCCAGGATGCTCCTGTATCAGACATTCGGGGTAATTTGAGAAGTGACCCCGTCACGACTCAGGTGTGCAGAGGAAAACCAAGACGGTTAACCTCCTCTGTTAGCCATAATGAATCTTCAACAGGTCGTCCTTTTCACTTGACCAGATATTCTTCATATGTCTTGTTCCTTGTGCTTCTGCCAACACGACTATCTAGTATGTCTTCAATCTCCTTGTTATCTGAACTGGTTGCTGGAATACTCCACTGTGCTGCTGTAACCTCATCTTCAACACCTCCTTCATGATACTCTGTCAGATCTAAAACATTAAATACTGGTGAAATATTCAGTTCAGTAGGCAACTCGACCTCATATGCATTTCCTGAATCATGCTTCTTCAGTATCCTACATGGCCCAAACTTCTTAATTTTCAGCTTGTTATATGTACCAACCGGAAATCGCTCCTTCCGCAAATGAACCATGACTTCATCTCTAATCTGAAACTCCTTATGCCTCCTTTTCTCATTGGCCTTAGCCTTATACTGCGCATTCATCTTGGTAATATGCTTCCTCACCTCCTCATGGATGTTCTTCAACAAAACCCTCAGCTTCAGCACTACTGATTTCTCCTTTATCTATCTTTCTCAACTCAGATGCATTTCTGGGACTACTCCCATATACAATCTGGAATGGTGATTTACCAGTGCTCCTGTTGACAGAATTATTGTATGCAAATTTTGCCTGTGGTAAAATCAAATCCCATCCTGTTGGCTTATCTCCAATCAAACATCTCGGCAAATTTTCCAAACTCCTATTCACCACCTCTGTTTGTCCATCAGTCTGTGGATGATGTGATGAACTGAACTTCAAATCTGTTTTCAACTTCTTCCACAATGTACGCCAGAAATATCCAACGAACTTAGTGTCCCTATCTGAAACTATACTCTTTGGCAAACCATGTAGTTTCACTACTTCTCTGAAAAACAATGCTGCTACATGAACATCTTTAGTCTTCTTGCAGGGAATAAAATGTGCCATCTTTGAAAATTTGTCAACTACCACAAAAATTGAATCATGTCCCCGCTGTGTCTTTGGTAAACCAAGAACAAAGTCCATACTGATATCCTCCCAAGGCTTCTCTGGTACAGGTAATGGCTGATACAACCCAATATTCTGCTTCACTCCTTTCGCCATCTAACATGCTCTGCAACTCTATACAAATTTCTTGACATTTTGCTGCAACTGTGGCCAATAGTAATTCTCACTAACCAAAGCAAGGGTTTTATCATGACCAAAATGTCTAGCCAATCCTTCGCTATGCTTCTCCTTGATGAGATTCTCCATCATAGAACTTCTTGGAATGCACAACTGACTCCCTTTGAATAGCATATCATCTTGAATGATGAAATCCAGCCACTTTGTCCTGTCTAGAGTAATAGGTTCTATACAAGCTTTCCAAGCTTCACCAAAATCAAGATCCTCTGGATACAAATTCTTGAGTTTTTTGAACCCAACCACCTCAATCTGCATCTCTGTCAGCAATAGTTGCCTTCTGCTAAGCGCGTCTGCAACCCTGTTAGACTTTCCACTTCTGTGTTTCAAAACAAATGTATAACTCTGCAAAAACTCAACCCATTTCAAATGCCTTTGATTCAACTTTCCTTGACTATTCAAATATTGCAAAGCTTGATGATTAGAATACAAAATAAACTCCTTAGGAAGCAGATAGTGTCTCCACTTCAATGCCTGAGCTATAGCATAAAATTCCTGATCATAAACAAAATATTTTCTTTTGGCATCATTTAATTTCTCACTGAAATAAGCAATAGGTTTACCTTCTTGGCTCATAACAGCTCCTATTGCAGTACCACTAGCATCACAGTCAACCTGAAACACCTTATTAAAATCTAGAAAACGCGTTGTTCTGTAACTTTCTGTTTCAACAGTTTAAAACTCTTATCTGCCCCATTAGTTCACTTGAACTCTTTTCTATCCCCTCTCATTGTTTCAGTCAAGGGTCCACAAATACTGCTAAAATTTCTGATAAACTTTCTGTAAAAATTAGCCAAACCATGAAATTTTTTTACCTCAGTAGCACTCCTTGGAGTAGGCCATTCAAGGATAGCTTGTACTTTCTCTGGATCCATTTTCAGACTTTCTGTTGAAACTACAAATCCCAAATACACTAATTCCTTCTTCACAAAACTGCACTTCTTCAAATTAATCAACAATTTCTCATCTCTCAGCTTCTCAAACACCATACGAATATGCATCATATGTTCCTCCAATGTCTTGCTAAAGATCAAAATATCATCTAGGTAAACAATGACAAACTTACCCAGAAATCCTTTTTTAACCTTGTTCATGAGCCGCGTGAAAGTGCTCGGTGCATTGGTTAGCCCAAAAGGCATGACTAACCACTCATACAGTCCTTCCTTTGTCTTGAAGGCAGTCTTCCATTCATCTCCTTCTCTGATCCAAATGTGGTGATATCCACTCTTCAAATCTATCTTTGAGAAAGATACAACCCCACTCAAACAGTCCATAATATCATCCATTCGTGGCAATGGAAACTGGTACTTGATTGTGATCTTGTTTATTGCTCTAGAATCTGTACACATCCTCCATTCTCCATTCTTCTTTGGTGCTAATACCGCCGGTACAACACAGGGACTCAAACTCTCTTGAATCAACCCCTTCTGCAATAACTCATGTGCTTGTCTGTTCAACTCTTCACTTTTTGCTGGTGTCATTCTGTGTGCTGCCTTGTTTGGCAAACTGGCTTTTGGAATCAAATCCATCTGATGACTGGTCTTCCTTATCGGTGGTAATCCATCAAGTACATTATCAGATACAATATCCTGAAACTCATTCAACAAATCTGCAACCTCTACAGGTACATCCTCTATTTCCTCTTTACCAGCTTTTGAAATTAAAGCAAAACACACATGCTCATGCCTCATACTATCTAGAAATTTTCTTCCATCAACAAAAGTTATTCTTGCATTACCACATACCTTTTATTCGGTCTCCTTCAATGACTTTAGCTTATGTCACACTCCATCCTTTGTTAGGGAATAGGTATTCGCATGACCATTGTGCACAACACATCTGTCAAACTGCCACGGCCTACCCAACAACATGTGACATGCATCTATAGGTATGATATCACATAGTACCTCATCATGGTACCCGCCAATCTTGAACTTTACTAGGCACTGTTCACTGACTATGACCTTGTGGTCATCCTGCACCCAGGCAATCCGATATGGATGTGGGTGTTTTTGTCTTTTGAGCTTCAACTTTGTCACCATCTCTTCTAACACCAAATTGTCAGTGCTTCCACTATCAATAATCACATCACAGCATTTACCCTTACACTTGCATCTAGTGCGAAACAGGCTCCTCTTTTGTTCAGGTTCATTCTCACCACTTAGTAGGACTCTTCTATTAATCAACGTTTCTCCTCTTTCAGCATCTTCAGAGTTTGAGGATCTGACATCTTCATCTACATGTGCCACTCTGGCTTGACCTTCATTCCTCCTATCCGTCCTTCCTTGGCGTTGAGGACATTCAAATGCCCTATGACCTTCTTCTCCAAAGTGGAAACATGTTCCACGGAAGCCTCCTCTTCTTGAACTTTGTCCTCTTCCTCTCTGATCTCTATTGTTCTGATCTTGGAAACGATTGGAGTTGTTTCCTCTCTGATTTTGACTGCTACTGGTCTCATCCTTCTTTTTCGGATCTTCATTTCGGCCTCCATATGACCGTCCACCAGATCGTCCACCGCGACCTCTTCCATTTTGTTTGCTTTCGAACTTCTTGTTCAGCTTTTCCTCTACTTTTAGGGAAAACTTGTATGCCTCTTCAATACTATTCATTCAAACCAGATTCAACTCCTCCTGAATGCTTGGCCTCAACCCATTAAGGTAACGGGCAACTTTCTCCTTATCAGCTTCTGCATGGCCTGTTCTGATGAGGATTCGATAGAACTCCTCTGTATACTTCTGAACAAATCGTCCCGCTTGTTTCAAACTTTGCATTTTCTTTAGTAGGTCAAGCTCATAATCAACAGGGATGAACTGTCGCTTCAATTTATCCACCATTCGATCGCATCTTGTGATTTTATCTTTCCCTCTTCTATTTCGCTCCAATTGAATCTTTTGCCACCAGATCTTCGCATGACCTTTTAGTCTGGCCTTCGCGAATTTGACCCTATCAGGATCCTCAATATCTTCATACTCAAAATACTCTTCACATTCATTGATTCAGTCGATCAACTCCTCTGGGTTAAGATTTTCTGAAAATGCAGGAACCTCAATCTTAGGTCTTTTTCCGATCTTGGAAATGGCTCGAAAAAGTCTTTTTTCCTCTTGGTTCACAACTTCGACTTCTCCTTCTTGATCTTCTTCTTCAGCTTCATCCTCGCTTTCGTCTCTAACATTAAGATTCATTCGTTTGCGAATCTCTTCTTGCAATGCTCGCACTTGTCTCTGGAGTGCTCTAACCTCAGGTGTTACAACACTAGCTCTTCCGCCACGTTCCCTTAGTGGAGGCATTTTCGCGATGTGTGCTGAAATCCTAACCATGGTCCTGGTGCAAACTGCCTCACAGTCAGTGATCTGTTTACACACTTAGGAACTCCTGCTTTGATACCACTTGATGAAGGGTGCTCCCCTTAATACCACAAACACATAACAAAAACAAAGAAACAACAACAATTTGCAAGAACAGAAAATGGGCTTCTTATTATCTCCACAAATGTGGAATTACAAACTTTCAAAATTACAATATGCAAAGCCACATGGGCATTCTCTTACAATATTCTGTAGGACAAAGCCTCAAATCAATACCCAGATCTACTACCCAAAACTGTCCCGAATTGCCTAAGACAACACTACAACCTTATATAGGCAATTTTCCACCGCCTAGGAAGGTTCCAGAATTTTAGCCAACAAGGCCGACCAAACTTAGAATTATTTTATTTTACAATTTATTACATCAAAGTCGGCTCAAAATAACTTTTGAAACCCAAACAAAATTTTTGAAAGAAAATCATTTTCTGCGATTTCAGGTGACCCAACTTCCGAAGACCATAAGTCATCGCTAGTTGACCCAATTGACTATTATAACCCCATTCCGGAAAGGCCACGAAGCGCTCTACAGGTTTGACTCGCGCAAGCGCCTGTCACCCAAATTTTCAACCTCATCCGGAGCCTCTAAAGCCTTCAAAACTGAGTTCAAAGTTTCTGTACCCTATTGCCAATACCGAAAATCTTCAATATCTACAAAGCTAGACTTGATTTGTCAATGAAACTTTACTGGCAGGCTGATATGACCAAAATGAACCTCCATGGAAAAAATCAGAACATTTCGAGATCGGATTACCAACTTACTAAAACTAGCAAGTTTCCATAAATAGCAGCTCTGCACAAGATAGCCCTTAATGAATACAAAAACATAAATATTTTTGGGTGATGCAAGATTGCTCTTACACCCAGGATGCTCCTGCATCAAGATTGAAAACCATAATGCAACTAAGTAGAAGCTCGATGTAGAGCATAATGCCATAATGCAACTGATATAACCTTGATGTAGATTGAAGCCATAATGCACCTAAATAAAAGCTCGATGCAAGGCATAAGGCTACAATGCATACTGATTAACTTGAATGCAGATTGAAAAATCAGAAATCAAATGAGTAAAATGCCAAGTTTGAAGATATATAATTCCATGTCACAGATAACAAATAATCGAAAATAATCAGACTTTACAATTATTCCAAATTAATAACATTCTTCAATGTGGAAAAATTACAAATTTCTAGCAACAAATATGAAACATTCACATGCTTGCTCGGGGAACGATTAATGAGGTAGATTCAGCCTCAAAGAATTCGCACAGTGCAAAGCCATGTCCACAACGACAACAACAGAAAGCAAAAAAGTGATGCTCAGCATAAAAACTCCGTTGCAAATCGCAAGCAAGAACCAAGAATAACGATTGCCATCGCCAACTGGTGGCAAGAGTATCTCACCTCTTGCCAAGGTGGCAAGAGGGAGTTACTCTTGACACCCTCGGCAAGAGTTTCTCCCCAAAGAATAATTAAAATGAAATCATAGCATCCGATATCATAAGATCGGATGAATTCATGAGAAAGCAATGTGCATTCCAATAAAAATAATGTCGGAACCCCAGCCGGTTCTAACTTTGACAAACACCAAATTCCTTCACTTCTTAGATGTTTTACATTTTGTCAAACAGTTTGCATGAAGCCGCTATCTCTTTGTTTTCTATTTTTAGATTGTTTTTGATTGCTTGGAATGGTTTCAAATGAAGTTTAAATGCTTGCAAACATTACTAAGAAACCTAGGCAAAGAACTAAAAAGCAAATACAATCTTTTTTGACTTTTTGAATGCATACATATGATTTTTACATATAAAATGTGCATCTATAGACAATGGACATTTTCACAAACACTTGGCATGAGAACTAATATGCTGATTAAGAGCAGTTCAGTTATGACATTACATCAAACACTTGGAGTGCATTCTTATTCCTCCACAACTAATTAAAACAATCTACAATGACAGCATAAGAAACTTGTTTATAATGTATAAAAAGGAACCTGTAGCTGTTTGCATAAATTATTTGACATCCAAGTTTGTAACGCAGCCCTTATTTATTATCGCTGCTCCCATAAACACAAGTGCTGTCCAGAAATATTGAATGCAACACTATAATAAATTGCCGCTGCCTGCAAATGAAGGACGACTTCCCAAACTCCTAAATGTTGGCCTCTAAAGGCAGAGATCTGCATTTAAAAACATTCCCAGCATTCTGCAATTTAAGACTGATATGAAATGCTGGATCTTCTTCACCATTTGAATCACCATTTGAATCACAAATGGATGGCTCCAAATGATGCCACCTCTAGACACAATGTCATTGGATAGTTTCACCAGTTCAAAGTGCATTATCTAGATATAATTCACAATTCCATCAGATAAAAATATCTGAAAACCCTTGGCTCTCAGCCCTTCACAATTTCACCAAAATAAAAAACCAATGCAACAAGAATGCCTTTTGATTTCTCTCCAAGGCTCTTTTATAATATTTCCCCATGAATCTTCAGTAGCAAGGCTCTTTAATGATTTTGATATTTGCTTTTATAATAATGAGTTGACTTTATAATATATCATTAATAAAGCACACTTTAAATCAATGAGTATTAATTACTCATTACCCTCAACATGGCCCCCACTTTATTATAAAAGCAATTTATAACTTTATAATATAACTTAAATTATTAAACACCATTAAAGGCCATTAAAATATTAATATCTCATTAAATACTCATTATTTTGAGGAGCCATCTAAACTAGGGAGTCAACCACTACATCCTCTGTTCGCATGACTGCCTTACTAAAACTAGAAAGGGCCCATCTCTATCAACCTCAGACTTACTATTAATAGTAAGTATATGAACCTAAGCCCAAGCGAAGTCCAATCTGAGCCAAACGAAGACCAAATTGGAACATATTGAATTTTGGAGAAGACAAGAACCTCCATTAACCAAGCCTCTACCTCAGAAGATCCTCTATCCACAATAATTAGTCTACGAGGGACATAATAATAGGCTAATCGCTCAAACTCGGATGCTCATGGAAACGGGATATTACAAATAATAACTATATAAATCCATATATATATGAGTATGCATATGTACACACACACACATATGAGTGTACCAAGCAACACAAATCAAATGCTAAAATAGCATATATATATATATGGGCTTGTATCTTTTAAACATACATACATACATATATATATATACATACATACATATATATATATATATATATATATATATATATATATATAAACAAAAGAATAAACAAATAAATATGAAATGCAAGGATAGTTAATTAATGATTACTAAGGTTGTTATTAAAATAGATAAGGCAACTAAACACCTAAGACAACTAGATCTCCTTGAGGCTTAGCTACCACTAGCACTTCCTAAGGACCTGACAACGGTCATGGTTCTAGCTTGGATGGCATTTCTGACTTTAACTGTTTGCTCATGCACTCTTATGTTGATGATACTCTTTCCCCGCTTGCAGGATGATACTCCTGCATCCACTGATACAGGTGGATTAGATATCCATGTCATTGAAATAATCTCAACTACCATACTAATTATAAATTTGCATTAACATTTCATTTTCCCATTTTCCATATAAGAAAATACAATTCCTTCTATAGTGGAATACACGTTAGAATCCACATAACCAAAATTAATAGAATTTACATTTCTATTCTTTTGAGAAAATTCACATAACTGAATTTAACTAAAATCCATTTAACTGACATAGTCACATTTCACAAGAATTAATTATCATGGTTACAAAATAATAGGGTCACAAGGAAGGGATGTAAGTTGTAACAGACTATGAACAACTGATTACTTGTTGCTACGTATTTGTACATTCATCAATTCCCGTACTTCTCCCACATGTTTTATTTCTTCCCTTTTTCAGTGTCTTAGGCTATAGTACTTAAGCATTGCTGGAGATGTCCCCATATAGACCAAATGATCCCCAATCACTCATAATGAGAAGAGACACTAAATCTTGGCCATTGCGAAGTTTTCTGTTTGAACTAGCCATAGGCAATACATCATGTCTGCTATTCCACATGCAAAATCACCATGCCATTTGTTGTAAAATAAGGTGAAGAAAGCTTGCAATATGAACTTAAGTTGAAAACTAATGATAATCTGAAACCAAAGATTAACCCTTAATAAAGTGCAAAATCAAAACAAGAATTAGAAAGCCATTGCACATAAAACACTAGATTACGTGGAGAAACCCTTTTGGGAAAAAACTCCACCACAGAAAGAGAGGCAAGTATATTACTAATCCAATGAAGAATACAACAATATACTTCACTATAGACCTATGTAAAAATCCATCAGCTCTCTGTTACCCTGGAAACTGAATAAGACTGAGTGAATAACTCTAGCTCAAGACCCCAATTTATAGGAATTTGTGAGGATGAATACCATTGTGCTATCATAAAAAAAATGACAATAAAACCACTTGGAAAAACCTCACGCCCACCCCCAAAAATAGCCTCTTACAAATGCTCTTATAGCTGTCATAAGACATCTCTCATGTATGACCTTCTGTGTAAATGATCTGTCATAAACTGTCATAAGTGTTGTCATAGAATCTTATGACAGTTGTTATAACTGTTATAGATTCTCTTCCAACCCCTAACAAGTGTCCAAACACTTCAAAATAAAGGATTCCAAGAGGGGACACTTAGCTATTTTGTCTTTTTCTTAAATGACAAACGGTAAAAGTAACTTTGCTTTTACATGGTCTCTTTCACCACTGTTGGTTAAATGGTTCAAACTCTTATGGGTAAATTACAAAAGATATTAGGAAAACAATAAATTAAGGATCTATAAGTTTGATGGCACCTAAATCCTAACATTCTCCCATTTGACATCACACATTGTAAATTACCCCATAGAGTTACAAAATACAAATCAATTCTAGTGATCAAGGCCCATGACCTTCCTACACTAAGAGAACTTATCCGTGTTCTTCGTCAGAGAATCTACAACATTATCCAAAGTGTCAACTTTTTCAATCAAGACCTATCCACTTTCAACCATTTCTCGCACAAAGTGATATTAAACATCAACATGTTTAGTAAGAGCATGATACATAGGATTTTTGGCCAAACATAGGGCACTTTGACTGTCACATCCAATTCTCATTGCCCCGCAATCAAAACCAATACCATTACCAAGTCTTTGTAACAAAACTACCTCCTTAGAGGCATGTGTAGCAGCCATATACTCTGCTTCGGTGGTGAACAATGCAACTATAGGTTGGCTTTTACTTATCCAACTCACTGCACCTCCAAACAAAGCAAACACATAGCCACTTGTGGAGCTCCGCCTATCCAAGTCACTTGCCCGTTCTGCATCAAGAAAACCTTGTATGTTCATGACTTATCCACATCATTAGTATCATGATAAACCAAACAGTAATTAGAAGCACCTTGCAAATATCGTAAAACCCTTTTTACAAAAGTCCAATGCTCTTTAGCAAGGTTAGACATAAACCTGCTTAGAATTCCCACTGCTTGGGCTATATCTAGTCTAGTACAAACCATTGCATAATGTAAACTACCAACGACACTAGCATAAGGAACATTAGACATCTCTTTAATATCATCATCAGATTTAGGACATGTCTAAACTCAACTTAGTACCAATTGGAAATGAAATACTCACTGACTTATAGTCTTGTATTTTAAATCTCTGCAAAATGGTGTCAACATACTCACTCTGACTTAACCAAAGCTTTTTGTGAACCCAATTCCTGCTGATTTCCATCCCAAGAATATATCTAGCAGCCCCCAAGTCCTTCATATCAAATGTGTCAGAAAGCTGAGTTTTGAGCTCTTTAATCATTGCCTTGCCATTGCCAATAAACATGTCATCAATATACAAGACAATAATTAATAATTGATCATCAATAATCTTAATGTAAACACAATGATCCTCTTCTCTTCTAATATAACCCAACTTTAATGCATGCATCAAAGTTCTGGTACCACATCTTGGGTGATTGTTTAAAACCATATAATGACCGCTTTAACTTGCAAAGAAAATTTTCTTTTCCTTTCTCAAGAAAACCGTTAGGTTGTTGCATATAAATCTCTTCTTCAATATCCCCATGCAAGAAAGTAGTTTTAACATCCATTTGCTCTATCTCAAAATCACAAGTAATAGCAATAGATAATAGGAATCTAATAGAAGTTAACTTAGCAATAGGAGAGAATATCACCGAAATCATCTCCTCTCTAAGAGTAGCCCTTGGCCATCAATCTAGCCTTATACCTCTCTAACTAATCATGTGCTTTGAATTTCATCTTAAATATCCACTGCATTCAATGGGCTTTCTTCCTTTGAGCAAACTAACAAGATCCTAGGTGTCACAGCAATCCAAAGCTGTCATCTCCTCCTACATGGCCTGCATCCAATACTCACTTTCTTCGAAAGAGAGTGCCTCCCTGTAAGAGCTAGGTTCATCGTCAACACAAAGTAAAGCAAATTCGCAATGGAAATCTAGTGGGCTATATCTGTCAATTGGATTCTATTGTCTTGTAGACCTTCTCAAAGGTGGAGTAAGATGTTCTTCCTCATTATGGTCAACTTTTGTCACAATTGAATCTTTTGAACTTTCACTTGAATTCTATTCTTCTTTTCTTTCTTCATCTTCTTGTCCATCCCTTTGTTCTTCTACATGTGCATCTTCTTGCTTATTTTCAAAATGCACTTTGACTTTTCCTAGAGTTGTTCTTCACTTGAGCCAACTCTAATTTCCTTGAAAATCATATCTCTAGGAAAAAATCATTTTTCGGGTTAGAGGATTCCAAAGCTTATAACCTTTTACATTCTCACCATATCCTAAAAAAATGCATTTCTGTGCTTTTGGATCCGATTTAGATCGCTTCTTTTGAGGCATATGAACAAAAGCCTTGCAACCGAAGACCCTTAAATGTGAAATTGAAGGCTTTTTACCAAACCACATTTCATGAGGAGTTTTATCAACAAGAGCTTTACAAGGAGATCAATTAACCAAATAACAAGTAGTACCAACAACTTCTACCCAGAAACATTTATCTAGCTTAGCACTACTTAACATGCTCCTAGCTCTTTCCATTAATGTACGATTCATTCTTTCTACTATCCCATTTCATTGGGGAGTGCAAGGTGTAGTCTTTTGCCTCACAATTCTTGCATGTTTGCAAAACTCATCAAATTCCCTAGAGCAATTTTCACCCCCATTGTCAGATCTCAATACTTTTATCTTATAATCTTATTGCTTTCAACCATTGCCTTAAATTCCTTAAACTTAGGGAAAACTTCAAAATTTGAATGCATAACATAAATCCAAGTATATCTTGAGACATTATCAATGAAGGAAATATAATAGCGAGATCTATTCAAAGAGTCAACATCCATTGGACTACATACATCTGAATGAATAATCTCTAGAAGTCTCTTAGCTTTATTGACTCCTTTAGGAAATGAAGATCTGTTTACCAAACACACAGTGCTCATAGAAATCACTCTTACTAATAGAATAATTAGAAATCCCCTCAACTAGTTCCTTATCTAGAATAGCCTTAAGACCTTTTTCACGAATGTGACCCAATCTTATGGTGCCCTGACATACATGCATTTTCAACCCTAGTTGCAAAAGCTGAATTACAAAGAGTGGAAGCATGGAGCTTAAACAAAGTCCTTGTTTGAGATCCTTTAGCAATTGCCAAACTTCCCCTTACCAACCTGCAACCAGACTTATCTAATGTCACATGCATTCCAGAATCATTTAACTTGGAAACCAAAAGTAAACTTTTTATAAGATCTGAAATATGAAAAACATTATCAATGGAAACAACCTTTGCATCACTGAAACACAACTTTACCTTTCCTTTACTGACAATCTTCGCTGAGGTGCTATCAGCAAGAAAAACTTGTCCATCATATTCCTTATACTCAAGAAACCACTCTTTGTGAGGAGTCATATGGTAGGGAGCACCTGAATCAACACACCAAGCATCATTACTAATATAAATATTCGAAATAAGTAAATCATCAGAATCACCGTCATCTGAGGACTTATTCGTGGAAGTATCAGTGCTCTTTTTCTTATTTCCGCACTCCTTCACATGCACTCTCTTACCACAGCTCCAATACTTCACTTTGCTCTTTCCAAGGGTCTTAGAATGTCCTTTTGTCTTAGCCTTCTTCTTCTTATCCCCTTTAGCCTCTTTCTCCTTAGGCCTTTCTAGTACATGGAAGACATCTTGGGAACCAACATTCATAGTCTTTCTCCTCATCTCTTCCAAAAGAAGAGGAACTTTATCATCCATCTTAGGCTCTACACCACTGCTACATATGGCAACAACTAAATTTTCCCAAGAATTAGGCAAAGAGAAAATCAACAAGATACGTTTATCTTCATCTTCTATCTTAACATCTATTGAAGCAAGATGAATTAAAATCAAATTAAATGCATTTAGATATTAAGCAATAGAGTCACCCTCTTTCATTTTCAAAGAATACAAATGCCTTTTCAAATATAGCTTGTTAGACAAACTTTTAGTTTGATAGATATCACCTATTTTTCTCCATAGCTTGTAGGTTGTGTCTTTTGTAGAGACATTTAGGAGGATGGAGTTTGAGAGACACAATCGAACAATTCCTCGTGCCTTCTTGTCTAACTTTTTCCAATTTGCATCCGATAAGGTAGAATCCTCTGGTTTCTTTTTTTTGAAATTGGCAATAATTGATCTCTCTCTTTAATGAGATCTTCAACTTTCAACTTCCACATCTCATGACCCGTACTGTTGAACTTCTCAATATCTTAACAAGAGGTGGAGTCCATAGTATACAACCTTTCTCAGATATGCAAAGAACCCACAAAACAAAAGTTCCCACTGTAGCAGAAAACCTTCAACACTTTAAGAGAAAGGCATCTTGCCCTCAACAAAACCATTAGTTTTGATACCAAATGTTGTAATACAAGGTGAAGAAAGCTTGCAATATGAACTTAAATTGAAAAATAATGCAAATTTGAAACCAAAGATTAACCCTTAATAAAGTGATTGCAGAATCAAAACAAGAACTAGAAAGCCATTGCACATAAAACACCAGATATACGTGGAGAAACCCTTTCGGGAAAAAACTCCACCATAGAAAGAGAGGCAAGTATATTATTAATCCAATGAAGAATACAACAACAATCACTTCTCTGTAGACTTGTGTAGAAATCCGGCAACACTCCGTTACCCTAGAAACTGAACAAGACTGAATGAATAACTATATCTCAAGGCCCTAATTTATAGGAATTTGTGAGGAGGAATACCACTGTGGTATCATAAAACAATAGGCAATAAAACCACCTAGAAAAACCTCACACCCACCCCCAAAAATAGCCTCTTACCGATGCTCTTACAATTGTCTTAAGGCATCTCTCATGCATGTCCACCTGTGTAAGGAATCTGTCATAAACCGTCATAAGTGTTGTCATAGAATCTTATGACAGCTGTCATAACTTTCATAGATGCTCCTACAACCCCTAACAAGTGTCCAAACACCTCAAAATAAAGGATTCCAAGAGGGGACACCTAGCTATTTTGTCTTTTTCCTAAATGACAAACGGTAAAAGTAACTTTGTCTTTACATGGTCTCTCTCACCACCGTTGGTTAAACGGTTCAACCTCTTATGGGTAAATTACAAAAAATATCAGGAAAATAATAAATTAAGGATTTACAAGGTTGATGACACCTAAATTCTAACACCATTACCGAACCATCATGACACATACAAAACTACTATGACACTTAAGAAACTGCCATTTCAACAGATGTAAACGCTGCCATCTTGTATCTAGTGCTTTTGTCATTGAACACAACACTCTAATACTGTGCTGATTTTGATGTGTTCTTGAAGTCTGTTGGAGTTCAATGTCTTTTTCGAGTAAGAAAACAATTGCTCATCCATGGTACGATGCTTGTGAATAGTAGTGGCTTCAGCCACGTGGGGTGTACCGTAAGAATCCCAATCAAGGATGTGAAACTTGTAGTATACTATAAAGTGCATTTGGTTTCTTAGGTTTTCAACACTACTATTCAATATGTAAAGACCCTTGCTGGTTCTTTGCCAATCCTATTTGATATTCCAATGTTTAAGGGTTTGGGTAATTTTAACAAACAGATTGCTGCTGTTCTTATGAAATATCTTCAGACTGGATGAGCATATGCTTTAAATGGTTTACAAATGATTTGTATTAAAGATTCATTCCAAAATTACCTTTCCTCTGCATTTATTGATGGATGTTCACATACATAAATTTGAAATAATGAATCTTTCAGTTTTCTATTCACAAATAACAGAGGCAAAAGAAAATGGTTTCTGGCCTTTTTAACAGATAATGACATTCACATCTGATACAAAACGCAACCTTCAGCTTAAACCAGAAATATTAGATCCGTTCCTATGAGTCTAAAGATCCATCAAGGACAAGTACTAGTTTTGGCATACACCCACATTTCAGCTAGTTATCAAAATGGTGTCCCAACTCAGCTTTGTAATCGGTGCTCACAGAAAATAGGCTCTGCTGAAGCTTCAAATGCCAATCAGAATGGAGGGTGGCTGCAAAAGAGTCACTTGATTGGCACATATACTCACTCCCAGCACCCCATGAAGTTGGCAACCAGTAATACGAGATTGCCTTCCAATGAGGCAAGGAATTCACACCTCAATAAGCCTAGTTATTGCCAAGAACAAAAAACTGTGCACAGCTATACAAAATGGCAGCGAGTAGTGTGTTTGACAAGTTATAGCTCCTACATTCATTCCCCGTCCACACTTTAGTACCTTTTATGAGGTGCAATATCGTTTTTGTGTAATCAGCACTTTCAAAGAAACAGGAAAGCATTTCTTTGCCACTTATTTAATCTTTCTTTGGCTTAACGCTATTCACCAGGAGTGGCATGGAGGAATTTAAAGGCTCACAAACCTCCCGAATTTATATTCGATTCCTTGATTATGCAGATTAATGTGTATGACAGCTTGACTGCTTAAAAGGAATTCTTCATCATCTCACATACACCTGATTTGTCTTAAGCAAAGTATGATTTCCTAAATAAAGTTCCACACAGGCAACACAAGACAAATAAAGGCCTCAATTTAAGCTTCAACCCTTCTAACTTATTCTGGAGCTTGTATGGCTGGAACATTATAATATTTATTTCTCTGTATTTATTATTTTTCTGAATGCACAAATTGCAGATATATTCCATGAATCTTTTGCACATATTGAAAAAGGCAAATTTATTATTTGTTTGTAAATTTTACTAAATTTGAATCTAAAAATTCGAAACCTGCAACTAACAATCAATTCTCCATTTTTCGCATAAATCATGACCTAAGTGAATCACACCCCATTGGCTAGGGTGGAATCTTTCACCACCGAAACCAATCTTCACCTGAGTGTTCAAAGCCAATTTTCACTCACCTTGCATTCACAGAAGGGAATTGGAGTGCTCCAGCAACAAACAAGAGCTTTCTTGCACAAGTTAGGATTTTCAGCATCGTGAACAGTAAGTTAAATTTTCTCTCTGCTGCTTGCATTTGAACAAAGAAAATTATCTTGTAGTGTGTTCTTGAATTTTTCTGGCATAGAATTTTATTATGTGCCCTAGTTCCTGGATTGCAAAACCCTTGTTAATTATAATACTTGCAGATTTGAGCAAAGCAAGCCAATCCTTGTCTCTGGCAGCAAAGCCAGTATGAAAGAAAAAAGGGTCCTGCACAGGACGTTTTAGATTTATTCCCTTGTTCAAATATGAGTTTTTCCTCAAACAAGTATATGTGGGGGAATTTGTGTCAGGATTGTAGGGATGCAAGCATACCCATCTCGAGTTGGGCCTTATTCAAATATTTTTATCAGTACAAAGGGCAATCCCAATTTGTAATGTATAGACTTATAATTTAGGCAAGCTCATAGTGCCTGATGTTATTATGGATGTAGATTTCTTAAGGGTTTTGGCAAGTGCATATAACCCAGCCAGGGTGATCAGGAAGAAGGATGGGTCCCCACTACTAGAATTGAATAGGAGAAGCATATCAGATGCTTTCTTGCTGATTGGAGCTACAGTGAAAGAGATTGACCTTGATGAAGTGGAGAAGCATTTTAAGAAGTATAGGACAAGTCTAAGATGTGCAGAGGTCCCTAGATACAGGCCTAAGGGCTATAAAAACATAATCACACCCATTGCCAACAATGAAGTTGAGCCCTTTTTAGTCTTTTCATTTGAAAGGCACTTCGGTAATACCTATCATGCATTATGTCAAGTGCTAGGGAAATATAGTGCAGACAAGATGCTTGTTGGAATGATGTGCATGGCCATGCACATTCAAAACCCTGAAATAAATGTTGAGTATGACTTTGTGTCATACCTAATCCAACAGATCCATGAGGGTTTGGAAAAGATTAAGCAAATGCAGAAACCATTAGTCTCAGATTCTATTCTTTATTGTATCATATCATTTTATATCAGATTAGAGGTAGTTGGGATAGAGGTGTGAGGGTGACAGTGAAGGATGAGACGGAGAAGATTTCCTGTCTAATGTTGGACCAACGTATGCCCTAATTCTGATTGTGTCACATTCTACAACTTTTTTGTTATGACATTGTTAAGATCTAAGGACCTGAGGCCAGATGGAGGCCATGAGCATAATTTGGGTGATTGGTTCCTTTTTGAGGATTATACTGTTATCAGGGTATATAGATTCCCCCAGCCCCCACATGTTATGCCAAGATTTATTACCCCTAGGCTTGCACTGATGGAATTCTTCTGGCAGCTAATTTGGGTGGAGAAAGAACATATGGACAAACAGAGGAAAGGTACTTTTGTGTCTAGGATGTTAGAATTCTCTGGTTTTACAGTGGGAGATGGTGCTATGGAGCCACTTTACAACCATCTGAAAACAAACTACCGGTTGAGGACTTCTCTCCTTAGATATTTTGTCTTGGAAGGATTCATGGAGCATGTAACCATGGTTATCTTGAGAAGGAAAGCATGTGTGCATGAAGTGTCATATCAAGAGGACATCATAAATAATATATATATATATATATATATATATATATATATATATATATATATATGTACATACACACACACACGCATCCCCTGTTTTAGAGGAAGATTGCCACAGGTTGTGCAACTAAAAAGGCAACCAGCAAAATCAGCAAGCATCAAAATTGTTGAAGATGTCCAATCTGTTAATGCTGCTAGGCCCACACATGAGCCAATTGTAAAAAAGGCAAAGAACTGAACAGCAACCACAATTGATGTATTACTCAATGGCTGCAGGGAAGGAGGAAATTGAATATATGGTAGAGAGTACTGGTCAAATTTGCAAGGAGGAGGAAGTGGAGCAACCCATGAGGTCACCTCCCAGAGAAACAAGCACAGATTAAGTGCCTAAAGACCAAATAAATAAATGTACATCAAGAGCTTCCTGCTGAATAGGTTAATGATGAGGGACTTGTTTTAGCTGCTCAATTCCTTGAGGATTATGAGTTTGTCAAAACCTGAGTTCAAAGGTTTCCAACTTAAGATCAAGGGAAAATAATATATGGAAAGATTAGAAACAAATAAGATGGGCGTTGAGCCATCTAAGCATGATCAAGTTGCTGCAACAACATTCAAAGAGGTCAAATTTGATGATATTAATGTAAGCCCTGAGGAGGCAAGAAAAAACATGAAGGAGAGTTGGATGTTATTACTCCCAAATCGGGATTTGTGGACATCATTCTTAATTGATCAATTCGGGAGCCAAGAGGACACTGTTTTTGCATTTGAATTTGAAGCAGAATAGAGCTTAATTGGGTTTGGTTATCATCCAGGATCACAAGTGCTTTCAATGTGGGGATCAGCCCTAAAAACTTAAAACTCAAATTCTTAGAGCTCACACAAGAAATGAGGGCCATTTCTCTCATTAAAGCACTAAAGATTACATCTGCTCTTGAGGCTTCTGCGCAGTAAACACCAAACCTGCTACAAGAAACCACAATTTTATCCAAGAATTATCAAAAAATGTTGTTGTAAGAGAGCACCACAATGCTCTATTGATGGAATGATATTCGATGAATTGTTTGATTGAAAATAACCTTAAATGGATCCATATTTATAGCAACCACAACACCTTTTCACCCACTGGTCATAACTCTCCAAAATAGGTAAGCCAAATTAGGCATGATTAATTTTTTATTTTATTTTCATTTGCCTCCAAAATTGGGCACTCAACTCCACAAGGTTGGCCATCCAAAGGTTTTGTTTTTAATTTATTTGAACCCTTAAATTAAGGCGTGCCTCTCAAGGGAGTCAGGCAAAAGCAAATGGACCATTTTATTTAATTTAAAGCGAACTTTCAAATTTGGGCGCCAAAGATGTAGGTTGGCCAACATTTTTACCTTGGATGCCAAAGTGGAGGAGGTCGGCCATCATAAATGAACAAAAAATTATTTAGACAATTTAATTTTTAATTTCCTACAACATTCCTTGATTTTCTACAACAAACCTTTGACATCAAAGACAACAATTTCCAACAATCTCCTCCTTTGTCATTGATGGCAACCTTGTAAAAAGGTAATCTCTTGAATGCAACTGAATCATACAACCCCCCTTGACTGAGATTCTCCACCTTTCTCTACTTCTCCTTTGACATCAATGGCAAAGGGTATTTGGGGCTAATTGAATAAGGTAACGAATAGCTCCACTTGAATACATGCTTCTAATGAAAACTTAACAAATGGATGAGAGTGACATCACTCTCAATTTTTCCTTCAGGTACTCCAAGGTCTCTTTTGGAAGAGGCTTTGTGAGGATATCTGCAATCTACTCCTTAGTAGCAACGTACTCCAACTTAACTTGCAACTCAAGTACTTGCTCCCTCAAGTAATGATACTTGATTAGAATGTGCCTTGTGCCATCCTCAGTTTGTTTCTGAAAACTCACTTAGTTCTAATGAAATTCTTGTCCTAAGGTCTTGGGACAAGCTTCCAAGTCTTATTCTTCTCTATTTTATCCAATTCTTCCTCTATAGCCTTGATCTTGCATTTGTCTTCACTTGCTTTTGAAAAGTTCTTTGGTTCCATTGGAGGAAGTAGACATAGGTTTGCATGCTCTCTTGTTTTTGCAAGTCTTCTTGTTTGGATTTTTGTATCTTTGTCCACTATAATCAAATCTTTAGGATGGTTTTTTTGAACAAACCTGGATGGTGTCTTGGGTGTTGCCTTGGATAAAGTCCTTGGATTAACTTCTTCAATTTTTATTTCTTCCTTTGTTTCTTCCTCTTTACAACTTTCTTCCTTTTGATAATGAATCTCTTGTACTATCTCCTTTTGACACCTTTCTTCTTGAACTCTTACATTTTCCCTTTCAACAACTTTGTGTAGTCTTTTGTTGTAGCACCTATAAGCTTTTCTTCTAGTAGAATACCCAAGAAAATACCTTTATCATTTTTGTAATCGAATTTTCCCAAATTGTCCTCGACCGTCCTTATATAGCATTTGCTTCCAAAAAACGTGAAATATTTTACTAATGCATGCCTTCCCTTCCAAAGTTCATTTGGAGTTATTCTGTTGTTTACACTGATTTGAGCTTGATTGGAGATGCACACAACTGTATGAACCTCTTTTTTCCAAAATGTGTCAGCTATCTTGGATTCATCAAGCATGGATCTTGCCATACCTTGAATGGTTCTATTCTTTCTCTCCACTACATCATTTCACTCTGGAGTTCTTGAGGCTGAATATTGTCCTCGTAACGCATGCCTTTTATAGTTTTCTTCAAACTCATTTAAGTAAATTCACCTCCTTTGTCAGATCTAAGGCACTTGATCTTGAGCCCTTTTTCATTCCCTACTAAGGCTTTGAATGCCTTAAACTTCTCTAACACTTTAGATTTTACTTTAAGAAACACTACCCACGTAATCTTGGAATAATTATCAATTAACAACATGAAATAGCACACTCGTAAAATTTTTGTTCTTGTGGGCCCACACAAATCAATGTGAACAAGTTCCAAAGGCATTGATGTAGAATACTCCTTTTATTTGAAGCTTTTCCTTGTTTGTTTCCCATATTGACATTGTTTGCAAATGGTATTTGATGGCTTTACTAATTTTGGCAAGTCCCTTACGGTTTGCTTTTTGCATATCTTCACAATGTTGTTAAAGTTTAGGTGGTCCATCCTCTTGTGCCACAACCAACTCTCATCATTTTGCCCCATGTAGCAATTTTCACTTCTGACTTCATCTATTATGTACGCATCAGCTATTAATTTTCAATCTTTCCTAATTTTGCATCTTGTGGAATGAAATGTAAAGGTGTGCCCTTAGTTACACATTTGATTCTCACTTGGTGGATTATGCTTCAGTCCTACATAAGAAACATCTTTGGTTTTGGTTCTTCCATTGTCCAGACTGAGTGTACCTTTGCCTTTTATTTTTGTAGTAGCATTGTCCCCAAATTTCACTGTTCCTTCATCCACCTTCTTCAAAGAGAGAAATTTGCTCATCGCTAGTTATGTGAGTTGACATTCCATTGTCAACATACCATTGGTTTTTTTCATCTTGAGCACATAGAGCAACTTGCACAAGCTTAGATCTCTCCTCTTTCTTTTGCTTCTTCCAAATTTTATTTGGTTCATGCCTCTTCTTGTCACAAGCATCTTCTTTCTTTTCCTGTCTTGGAGGCTTAGTAAAAGTGTTTGTGCAAAACTTGGCTGTGCCTGAAATTGTTACACTTATAATGTTATATTCCACTAGAGGAGAAAATTGGTTGAAGTTCCTCTTTAAATATCCAAACTCATTTCTCACATGCACTCAACATTCTAATTCTCTTTGACCATATTGATTGCATGAAATTGAGAAACAATATCCATGAAAGGAATAATTGGACTCGGTAGCACGTCTTTATTTTAGGGAATGTCCATTTGAGATCACCTTTGACTCTTTGAGACTGGAAGGCTTTGTCTTCCTTCTTGCTTTCTTCTTTGTCAGAACTTTTGAGGATGACAACATAATTCTTACTATCCAATTGTTTTGTGGTTTGCAAACTTTTGCCATTAAAGCCAAGACCACTTTTGACCAAGGGTGATATTTGTGAATCAATAAGACCTTCTAACATTACCAAACCCTTGTCAAATTTAATGTTTCTGTTCATCTACTCCTTGGTCTTTTCTAGCTCCATCCTTGGGGAAACAATCTCTGATTCAAGCTTCTGACATTCCGAGATTTTTGCCCTTAGCTGCTCTTTCAAGACATCCTCAATGCATTTGGCTTCTTCAACTTGAGTATTTGAGTGCATGATTGTCTTAAATTTTTCACCATTTTCTTGAATTCGATCATTTCATCTTTGAGTTCTTTTCTTGAGTCTCTTGATTTTGTTGATAACAACAGTAAGTTCTTCCTCAAGCTCTGCTATAGTATCCTTGTTTTCAGGTTTTTTATTTTCTGTCTTTACACCTTGGAGCTTCTTTCATTTCCATGGCCACAGAGAATTTCTTCACTTCTACTTTTTGAAAAGCTTTCATCACTTTCAAATTAGCTTTTACTGTTAGTATTTTTTAGATTCACCTAGGAAAGAACAAACTATAGAAGTCTTTCAAATACTAAGCACAGAATAAAGTATAATATGCACTAGCAAGGTGAGATAGTACCTGGATTTAAGTTCTGATATAACCCTCAGATCTGATCCAGCTAGGGCCTCCCTGAAGTCTTCAATCTGGTATTTCCTAAGGTCTAATTCCGAAGATACTAATATAATTCTGTCTTGAATTTTGCTACAGAATTCTGCTCCAGAATTCACTCTTATGCTGCAATTTAGGGCAAGAATTTGCTGTGAAGACGCTGCCCTCTAATGATGAGAATGCTGCTCTTCAAAAGAAGATTTTCTCCAGCCCTAGGTGAGATCGCAGCTGCTTTGTATATGAGCTGCTGCCTTATGCGATTCTTGAAAGGGGAAGAACACGTTATGTCTTGTGTGTCTTCCCTCAAGAATTGATCTCCTATATGTAGGAGCCATAGGGAGAAAACCAAAGAGGGGGCCGACCTAGATGATAGTTCCAAGAAGGCCGACTCTTGACCTCAACCAAATAATATAATGCAAAATCCGAATTTTATAAACAATAGATTTAAATATATAAGATGTCTAACATCATTATTTATATATCGGTATATCTTTTGTTTGGCGGGATTGATCTTTGCCCTCAAGGCTAGAATATCAACACTCCCTCTTGGTCTTGAGGCAAAGATCAACTCAATGATCTCATTCTATCAACCCTTGATAGAGATGCTAAAGACATAATCAATATATCCAAAAGAATCATAGATTTAGTAGATCTCTATCTACAAGATATAATGAGAACACAATTGTTCTTCATAAACCATACAGCAACATTATATCATATGATGCTTACCATCAAATGTGGGTCTCCTAGATCCTTTGGTCTCCTAGACCCAAGAATATCAGTCCATGATGTTACATATCCAATCCAAATGTGAATTTCTTAAATCCACTAGTCTCCTTGACTATTTTGAAATTCAAGATTGTATCAAGCCCATGATACTTTCCAATTTTGTGAATAACTTAGATCCTTGAGTCTTCTTGACTCAGCCAATAGAATTCCAAGTCCATGATATTCATGGTATCATCAAGTCCATGATGTATACCATTCAATTTGTAGATAACTAAATCCACGAGTCACCAAGACTCAAGAGATGTCAAATCCATGACATCATACCAACATGATGTTATACTATCCAGATGTGGATTTCTCAGATCCACGAGTCCCATGACTCAAGAATTTAGAATATCAACTCTGTTGTGAGGTTTTCACACCATCGCCCCAAAGTATTTGGGGACCCCCTTTTTTTTTAACAACCTTGGTTTTCTCTTCGAGCTCGATATCTTGAAGCCTTGGCAATTTCTGTGGATTTGGTTGCACGATATTGTTTTTTAAACTTATTGATGAAGTTTGAGTGCTTGGTTTATGGGGGGATGAAATAAATGAAAAGATCAAATTGCCAAAATGAAATAGATTTGCCAATTGAAATTTAGAGGCTAATTAGGCCTATTACCTCAATTTATTTCAAAAATCTGAGCAATAATTGTAGAATCTAACCATTAATTTTGATTTTTTTTTGGGTGATTGGGGGTTAATTTGTGCAATCAATTTCGAATTTGGGCAAGTTCATTTAATTTGAGCAATGAGAATCAACCCTTGGGCATTAAAATTTGAAGATTGGGCCTTTTAAAAAGAAAATCTGGGCAATAGATATCAAATCTGCATTGAAAATAAATTTTGGGCATTAAAATAATAAATCTGGGCTCAATCACCTTGTGAAATCTAGATTTAGGTCCCTAATTTTGAAAAGTTTTTGCATTGAAAAATAAAATCTGAGATCTTTTAATTGCTGAAATCTGAGATCTTCATTGGACAATTCAATAAATTTTAAGGAAACTTGCAAATGGTGGGATTTTCGATTTTCCAAAAAGGATATGGGGCAAGCAAAAATGATAAATCTGGAAACACATTGTATCAATTTTCGATTTTCAAGGCAACCATTATTTTGCATTTTCGAAATTGAATTTGGGCCATTTCAATTAGGTTTGGGGTATTGTGCATTTATAAAATCGAAGCTTAATATCTTAAGTAAAAGGCCCCATGCAATTTGTTAATTTCGAAGCTAGTTCTAAAGTTTTTTTTTTGAAATTTCGAATTTGTTATTGCTTTTGCCAAGGTCGGCCCCCTTAACCAGCATTAATTTATTGTTTATTTTCGAAATTATAGGTCTGGGTCGGCCCTAGAATTGCCAAAACGTGGGGTATAAAAACAGGCCAATCTTCTTTCATTCCTAACAAATCCAATTTTGTTTCTTCTCTGCTACTAAAGTAGCGAAAATCAGGGGTCCAAGGCAGCGAATCTTCATCATTTCGGCAGGCATTTCCAGTCCTCATTGGCAGCGACTTGGGGTTTGAAGGTGGTGTCTTTGGCTGGAGCAGCGACCTGAGCATTAGAGGGTGATTTGCAGGGCAGTGTAAGGCCCTAAAACAGCATTTTAAGAGGAAAGAGGAGCAGAGTTTAATTGTGGGTATTTTGAAGACCTCATCTCACATATTCTAGCTTCCAAAATTCAAATTTTTAAGGGCAAAACATTGGCATTTTTATCAAAATCCGAAAATCAGAGTATTGTGAGCTTAAATGATGGAGGTGGTTTGAAGAGCCTAATCGGGCCCTAGAACAATGTTTTAGAGCAAAAAGGAAGCAGCGGTTGGAGTTAGACATTCAAAGGGCCTCTTTCCAATGCCCTAGACCTCTAATTTCAAATTTCTAAAGGCAATTTATTGGCAATATTTAGCAGATCCGAAAATTGAGATATTGCAAAATCTTTCTCAGAAGTTCGGCAAGGGAAAGAGGAGAGTTTGTTGAGTGGAAATCACCATTTCCAGAATTTTGTGATTTTCGATTTGACAAGGGGCTGGAATTCTCAGATTATCAGGCATTTCCAGATTTTGTGGGCATTTGCAAGTTTGATAGAGGGCAGAGATTTCAGAATTTAGGTCCATCATTTCATTTCCAGAATTTAGAGGGCCAACAATTTCAAAATTGCAAACTAGGGCATCCAAAAAGTTGATAGAATGCAGTGATTTTGAGTGAGGTGGATTCCAGAATTTTGTTGATTTGCAAGATGCAGCATTTTTTTTTTATAGTGGGGTCCTGAAAGTTGAGGGGGCTTGCTATTTAATTTGAGCCACGAATTTGATAGAGGGAAGAGGACATCAATTTGCCAAGGTGAAGGACTTCGATTCTACCCAGCCATGCTATAGGAATGAGGACAACTTGCAAATTGGTATGTGGTTTATTTTAACTTATTCTCCTTAATTGCTTTCATTTCATTGGTGCTAGTTTAGGTGTTGAAAACTAATTTCAAAAGTAGAGTTAGGTGTTTGGTTAGTAGGTTGATTACTCGATTGTCTTGATTGACTTTTTTCCCTCAAGTTCTTGCTTGCATTCCATCATTGCATTCCATCATTGCATTTCATCTTAGGAAGGAGATTGGAGTGATAAGTGTAGCCCATCTTAAGGTATTGGCGGGGAGTGATAAGTGTAGTATTCCACCCCTAGAGAGAAGATTGGAGTGATAAGTGTAGTCCATCTTAAGGCAAAGGCGGGGAGTGATAAGTGTAGTTTGCATCATTGTAGGAAGGAGAATTGGAGTGATAAGTGTAGTTTCATCTTCATTGTAGAAAAGGCAGGGAGTGATAAGTGTTTAGGATGAATGATGCCAATGCAAGCAAGCAACCCAAATGAATTAATGCTGAAATAGGAGACAAGGAAGTCATGATATCGAATTCCAACTTCCGCTCAAAATTGAAATACGTTGGAGACACCAACATTGATACCTTTGATATGATTCAATTAAGAGAGAGGTTGAGAGACAGCTAGTCCCCTGTGGCAAAGAAGATCAATCAATATGGATTTGTGCAAGGAAGTGTTCAGTCTACCCTAGTAGCAAACATGATACAGTAAATCAGAGTGCAGCGACCTCATCGTGCTTCTCAGTCGGATCCCAAGCTATGCTAAAGGTACACAGTTTGATCCTTGGATGTTTTATTTTATTGAAGAGATTGAGAATGGTTAAGGAAAATTGATTGGATTAGGATCACTAGCATGAATTTAGAGTTGCAACTTAAATAGTACAAAATCGGGGGCAAATCTACATGGGGTCCTACTTCTTCAATTCGGGTGCAAGACTACTAGTGATGCTTTGCCAGTCGAACCAAATCTAATCTTGGGGAGATGCATTGCACCACTATGGTTGAGGCAAGTACTTATGCCAAAAGGGCAAGGTTGTGGCAGTTCGAACAGTTGAAGGCAGTCAAGGGTTAACCAAGGACGAAAGCATTGATGAAAGCAGTTGATGAACTCAGTGATGGGTGGATTGTGGAACAATCAAGGAGATATGGTGAGGGCAGGTGCCCCAAAACCCAAGGTTATTGAAACAAAGATGCATGCATGCAGATCAAATCCAAATAGGAAGGTTAAAAATGGCAAAGTATTGAAGTAAGGAGGAAAGTGATTGAAAGGTTGAGGGAGGTCAAGTTTGATTTCAAGGCGGTGGCTAAGAGCAAGGCTCTTAAATTGCACAAGGTTCACATCCAGGCAAGCCACCAAGGTCAAGGCAAGATTACCCCAAGTGCATGGAGACCTCACCCTTTCGAGGTCAAGACATCAAGTACAAGCAAGTTCAAGTGGTGGTGAGAAAATTTCTAAGGACAAGCTCAAGCATCCAAGGCTTCATCTCATCTGAAGGATTAATGAACTTTATAAGACAAGGTTGATGAGGTGGCAATTTCATGTGCATGCAATCAAATCATGCCAAGTGTGCTATGTTCTCATTGGTTGACAGATTATTGTAATTTTCTCATTGGCCCACAAAGTTGGTGCCCTCATGTAATTGGTTGAAAGATGGTAACCCTAATTAGGGTTTGTAAGGTTTAATCTTGGCTCTTGATTTTGCCTCTTAATCTTGGCCACTCGTTGTAATTTTGAGCCTCTATATAAGGCCATTTGTTCTCATTTGTAAAGAGAGTTATGTTGGAGAATTGTTGCCAAAATACTATCAAAATTGTTCTCTATTCATTGTTGTGGTTTGCATGGTGGATATACATGATCATTTTGGTGTATTGCATGTTTCTTCTCATCTCTCAAATTAAAGTAGGATTTCATTTCAAAGTTGTTAAAGTAAGAATATAAGTAGATGGCTAGTTGTATGATGATAGTGGTAAATGTTTGATAGGGATCTATATACTAGGCCACTAGCATCTTAGCGGCTTGTTAGGAAGCTTTGTGTGGTAATCTAGTCTTATTCCCCTTAGAATCATTGCACCAATGGAGGTAGCGCCGCTGACAAGCTTTCATTTGGTTTGATCCCCGTCCATTTGCCAATCTTTCCATTCTATAGGAGTAGTAGTAAAGCAGAAGTGGTTTAGTAGTTAGAAGTTTGAGAAGTAAAGTTGAAAGTGGTAAATTGGAGAAAGTCATTGAGTATACATTGCAAAGCTAGATCTCATCATAGCGAGAATTTGACATCCTCAAGTGAACAACGTAAGCCCGCCGAAGTGATTACCAACAAATCACATTAATATAACTGAGTTAGTATCCACAGGTGTAAGGAACCTTGGAGTATTCTTATATACTTTTCAAGAGAGGGTTGAGTGTTTGGTACGTTGTATCAAGTCATTCGATTGCTATATGTTATGTAGTGGTACAAAATTCACATCAACAAACTCTACGATATTCATGGTATCATCAAGTCCATGATGTTACCAAATACTCAATTCTGGATCCCTGATCAATGAGTCTCCAAGACTCAAAGGATATCAACTCCATGATATCCAGAGCATTGGTCTCACGAATATCAAGTCCATGATATTCACCAAGTGCTCAGAGCAATGGTCTTTTGGCATCAAATCCATGATGTCTCACCAATTGCTGGGAGCAATGGTCTTTTGACATCAAATCCATGATGTCTCACCAATTACTAGGAGTAATGGACTTTTGACATCAAATCCATGATGTCTCACCGATTACTCGGTGTAATGGTCTTTTGACATCAAATCAATAATGTCTCGCCCATTACTCAGCAATGAATCCCTGATCCATGAGAATGTGGACCGCTGATCCACGAGTCTCCTGGACTCGAAGATCATCAAATGATATTCTTCAACTCATAAGAATAACTTAACCAAAAACATAAGTATATCCAAATGAATAATCATAACCATATAAACAAAACTTCATCTCATGAATCCACATAAGTTAGATTAACCAATAAGATTCAAGTTAGATGTAAAGTTCACATATAGAACCACATGTATTAGGAAGTATGATCCATTCATACATAATATTAAATTATGCTTCACAGCTATACAACCAACATAATTTATCCAACACCTAAAGATAATCAACAGCTAACCAGATGTAGTGTGAACATAGCAAGATGCAATATTGTTTTCTATATGAATGTTCCTAGATAACAACATTAACTCTAACATATGCCAATGTAAGAATGTTCCAACCAATAATGTATGTATCTGAGTAACTAGCATCCATCTAGCAATCAACTATGATTTCCCATAACAGAGACAATGAGTCAAAGAAGATATACAAATCAATGTCAACATATTCCAATGCTAACATAAACCAAGAGATGTATTTACTCATAAAATTTCCTAATATGTTCACATATGAACATCATAAATAGGGAAATGTGAAAAACATAGAATATGCCAGTCAGAATATAATGTATGTTCCCAAAAGTTATGAATGTTGTCATCAAATAACAGAAATATGACAGAGCCACAGCATAAAGTATAAACAAGGATGCAGATGAAAGCAACCAGCAGAGGGAGTTTATAACTTAGATGATACGTGAGCCCATTTAAACTCCCTCTCAAATTGCAACTCCCTCTCAAAGTGCAAAGTGCTCTGGTCCTAGTACATTTAACTCCACAAAGGATGCTTGAAGGTTGTTTCTTTCAGGACAATTTACAGCAATATGACCAAACTTCTCACATTTAAAACATTTGGTTTTAGAGAAGTTCTTCTTGAAAGGTTTCATTTTCTTAAAGTGTTTCTTTCTTCCTTTGACCTTTGAACTTCCTTCATTTCTGTTCTCTTGATATTCCCTCTTCCTTTTGAAATTTCCTGCCCCCCCCTTAGAGTTTTGGGAGAAGAGTACTTGAGCGTCTTCCTTGAAGATTGAGCCTCTTGATATTAATCTTGCTTCTTGAAGACAATTGGTCTTTAGTCTATCAAGTTTAGGTAATTTGGAACGAGCACTAATCCCCTGAATGAATGCTTCCCAAGTGAGAGGCAATCCGTTGAGAGCTGTTACAGCAAGCTCTTTATTATCATAATTGAACCCAATTGATGATAGTTTATTCCTTAAATCATTGATCCTCATGAAGTATGAAGTGATGGACTCCCCTTGATTCATTTTTATTCGAGAGAGGGAGTTTTTGAGGGCTAGGACCCTATTTGTATTGTTTATTTGAAACATGCCAAATAATGAGGTGAACATTTCATATGCATTTTCTAGATTTGCAATAGTTGGCACAAGATGATCTTTAACACTATCAACAATTATCCTCATTGCTTTATTGTTGTTTTTGTTCCATTCCTTCTTTTCATCATCATCCATGTTTTCTTTAGGAGGACCTTCAATGACTGAATTAATTTCTAATTCTCTTAGAATGATTAATAACCTCATTTTCCAAGATGTGAAGTTAACATCTCCCTATAGCCTATCTTCAGGTCTAATTCCGGAAGACATGATTACTAGCTTAGATGAAAGAATTTAGCTTGAATTCCTAAGTCTGAAATAGATCTTTTTTCTACCGTAGCTCTGATACCATGTTATTATTTTTCAGATTCACCTAGGAAAGAACAGACTATAGAAGTCTTTCAAATACTAAGCACAGAAGAAAGTATAATATGCACCAACAAGGTGAGATAGAACCTGGATTTAGGTTCTGATATAACCCTCAGATCTGATCCAGCTAGGGCTTCCCTGAAGTCTTCAATCTGGTATTTCCTAAGGTCTAATTCCGAAGATACTAATATAATTTTGTCTTGAATTTTGCTACAGAATTCTGCTCCAGAATTCGCTCTTATGCTGCAATTTAGGGCAAGAATTTGCTGTGAAGACGCTGCCCTCTAATGATGAGAATGCTGCTCTTCAAAAGAAGATTTGCTCCAACCCTAGATGAGATCGCAGCTGCTTTGTATATGAGCTGCTGCCTTATGCGATTCTTGAAAGGGGAAGAACACGTTATGTCTTGTGTGTCTTCCCTCAAGAATTGATCTCCTATATGTAGGAGCCATAGGGAGAAAACCAAATAGGGGGCTGACTTGGATGGTAGTTCCAAGAAGGCCGATTCTTGACCTCAACCAAATAATATAATGCAAAATCCGAATTTTATAAACAATAGATTTAAATATATAAGATATTTAACATCATTATTTATATATCGGTATATCTATTGTTTGGCGGGATTGATATTTGCCCTCAAGGCCATAATATCAACATTTACTTCCTTGGGCATATAGGCTCTTTTTGTGTCTCCAAAAACTCTTCTTGGATTGTACTTGATTTTGCCTCTTCTTGCCTTGATGTTTTTTCTTGCTTCTTCTCTTGTCATAATATACTATTTTTTTCTTCACTCCTTTCACTTTCAACTTGTGGACATTTGACAACATAATAACCTATATTACCACAATTAAAACATTTAAGAGTATACTTGCCTTTACGCTTGTTGGATCCTCTCATAAATTTCTTCACAATGTAGGCTTCTTCCTCTTGGCTTGAACTTTCTCTTGATGTTGGAACTTTGTTCTTCATCTTCCTTGATGCTTTAAAGGTGGCTTCTCACTTTGATGTTGTTCCATTCTCGGACCTCAATTCATATGTTGTAAGAATGCCATGCAACTCGTACATCTTCAAGGTATTCAGGTCCTCCATTTCTTCAATGGCTGAAACTTTTGCATCAAATCTCATGGGAAGATATCTTAATATTTTTGTAGAATAACCTCATCCTTAATCGTTTCTCCAAGACCGCAAATAGTGTTCGCAACTTCATCCACATGGAGGAAGTGGGCGGCAATGTTTTCTTCTTTCATCTTTAGGCTTTCAAATTGAATTTTTGTGGGTTTGGAGCTTAGCCTTTTTCACCTTGTTATCTCCTTTATAATTCTTTTGAAGCTTTTCGCATATTTCTTTTGTTGATGTGCACCCCATGACCTTGACTCATTCATTTTTGGATACTCCACTTAGGATTGTATTCATAGCTTTTGCATTGTTCTCAAATGCTTTTTTTCGGCTTGATCAGTAGGTGGAGTAGATGGTGCCACATATCCATCTGCAACTTTTTGCCATATATCAAATCCATGGGCCATCAAATAGGTGTGCATCCTAAAATTCCAATAACCACAGTTGTTCCTATTAAAAAATGGAGCTCAATTTGAGGAAACCCTTCGTGTCTCACCATGTGTATTCTTAAGATCTTTCGTTCAAACAATTAGGCTTTTTTGAAGGAACCTTCTCTGATACCAATTGAAAAACATACACACACTTACATTTGTAATGAGAGAGGGAGGGGGGGGTGGTGAATCAGTATAAGAACAACTTTTTCAATTTCTAACGTTAGCAAAACAATAAGGAAAACATCCACATAGGTTCTAGTAAATTAGTATTATGGTAAAATAATGAATGTTTTATTAAACAAAGATCATAAATGATCTATATATACAAGTATACACAAGAATGTTTTGATAACGAACAAAGAGAAATAGAAATAAATCTACGAAAGAGAGAGAAACAAAAATAGATAGATTTAACTCTAATACCCTCCCTTAATGGTCAATCTAACTTCAAAACAAAAGTCTACAAGTGAATCCTTAGAAGGTGTAAAAGGAAGACTCAGGCTGGTAGGACGAGTCTCGGTACCCAAAACAAGCACCTCAAGGCGATGGTATACGAAGATCGTCATTATTCTTTGCTTCCAGGTGTTGTAGTGCTTTCCATTGAATCACTGACTACCTTCCAACAAAAGATTGGTGAGAGATGCCATGACACGTTTGATGCGAAAAAATGTGAATATCTGAAAAGGCATGATCTTCGAGGTAGATTGATGAAAGACCCAGAAAAAAGAGGACACCCAAAAGAGAGCACGAAAAACCCAAAAGGAATCTACTGTTAGATTTTGAATCCGTTGGCTCGAAAATTGAGGTATGAAAAATGATGCACCCAGAAAAACAAAGGCAACCTTGTTGAGATCTACAAAAACCCACCAAGAATCTGCAAGTAGATTTTCAAAATGGCAAAGAATCTGAGAGTTTCAAATGAAACCCTAGTTGTTAAAAAAAACTTCAAAAATTTGTAGATGGGTGTTAAAAAAAGGATGAAGTCCTGGCCGCAAAAGACAAAGGGCACTATAAAAGCCTTAGACGGTGCGAAAGCAACAAAAATAACCATAGAAGAAGCCGAATGAGTTGCAGAACAAAAAACCATTCAAGGTCGAAAATGGTTTTTTGAGATCTCATTTGGGTCTTTGTCGGATTTTTCTGGGTTAGTCAAATTTTTTTCTTGAAGTCCGCGCTAGTTGTACTTCATCACTTTTTTGAAGTATGTACTTGATTCAGCCTCTATTTTTTGCATTGGGATTTGTGTTTCAGATTTTGTGTTCACGCCTCTATTTTTTTGTTTTCCGTGCATTGGGAAATGTGCAAGATGGCATCATTGACCAACTTAATGTTGGAAGGCAGTTAGGATTGTCGCAATCGTTTGGCTTTCGAGCAACGGAAGCAGGGAGGGTCTCAGCCTAAAGTCAATGTTGCTGAGCACACAAAGCAAAAAGAGTGCCTTTTACACCTTCATAGCTAAAAAACCTACAAACCATGTCAAATCTTCTGCTTGGTATATTGATTCTGGTGCTTCTCTGCATTTCACTCACAAGCGTGATTGGTTTATAGATTTTTCTCCCTTTACTAATTCAGTTATATTTGGAGGAGGTGAAGAGTATACTGTTGTCGACAAGGGCACCATTTAGATCCAGTCTGGTGGGAGGAATCTCATATTCCTCAATGTATACTATGTTCCTGGCATGGAACTTAACCTCCTCTCAGTGAGTCAGATCATGCAACATTCTCCACAATTGGATGTTATCTTCAGTGCAGATAAGTGCTCCAATGTTGATCGTGCAACTTGCACTACTATTGTTGTTGGCATAGAGGATCATGGTCTATATAGACTAGTGGATTCTAGTGATACTTCTGAGCATACCTTGGCAACAAAATCAGTCTCTATCAGTAGTCTCTGGCATCGACAATATGGTCACGTGAACATTCAATATCTTGCTCAACTTGTTCGCGAAGATTTAGTACACGGCCTACTTAATATTCAAACTCAAAATCAACGAAGTTGTGGAGCTTGTCAAGCTGGAAAGCAGCATAGGACACCGTTCAAGGATGGTGACTCATGTTGAGCCTCAAAGATATTACAATTGGTTCACGCTGATGTATGTGGTCCAATGAATACTACTTCTCTTACTGGGTGTAGGTATTTCTTACTTTTTGTTGACAATTTCAGTAGAAAAATGTGGGTGTACTTTCTTAAACAGAAATTAGATGTGTTTATTGTATTTCAAAAATTTAAGGCCTTAGTAGAAAAAGAGTTTGGGTGTTCTATTATCTCTCTTAGGTCTAATAATGGGGGGGAGTTTTGTTCTACTGCTTTCTCTACTTTCTGTGATACACATGGCATAAAATGTCAGTTAACCACAATATACACCCCTCAACAAAATGACATTGTAGAACGTCGCAACCGCACCATTACAGAAATGGCCAAGTCTATGATGGAACACAAGAATGTTCCTAAGAAGTACTGGGCATAAGCAGTGTTGACTGCGGTCTATCTCCTTAATCGGTCTCCCACATATGCAGTTAAAGGGAAGACTCCTGAGGAAGCCTGGACTGGTCGCAAACCACAAATCAACCATCTGAATTTTTTTGGCTCTTTAGCATATGTATGGATTCTAGATGCTCAACGCTTCTAGTTGGATTCCAAGAGTCAGAAACTCATGTTTACAGGTTACAGTGACAACCATAAGGCTTACCAGCTGATTGATGTACACATTGATTGTCTTATATTTAGTCGAGAGGTTGTCTTTGATGAAGAACGAGGACCATTTCAGATTTCCTCGTCTGAGCAGAATTATGAGGATCCGCTTTTGAAGGCTTCAAATTTGGGTGTTTGTCTTCCATTTGGTTCCCCTAATGGGAGGGATGATGCAGATTCTGTATTTGATGATGCACTACCTGAATTTCCTCCGGATGATGCTGATCATCTACTTGTTGCAGATCCCCTTCCACCTCTAGATCCAGTTATTCCTCCTCTTGAGGTTGGCACATCTACTCTCCGGCCTAAGTGGTGGGTCAAGACCATCAACGATCTTTGTCTTGATGAGCTCATTGAGGGTAGAGCTTCTAGAAGTAAGGGCAAGCCGCAAAATAAGAAGCCAAATTAGTTGCACAAATAGAGAATGCTAATGAGTTGCAAAACAAACGACCATTCAAGGTCTATAATGGTGTTTGCAAATCACAGTGTCAGTAAATGTAATGTCCCCATTCCTAGAATAGGATTTAAATTAATAATAAATTAACGAAAAAATAAAAATAATAATAAAATTTATTATTATTATAATAGTATTAATATAGTAATAATTGACAATAATATATTATTAATATAATAATGGACAACAATATATAATCATAATAATATATTGATATAATAAAAATTAACTATATCATTTATAATAGAGAGGAATATAATACATTAATTGATAGAATATAATATAATATTATAATAATAAATGAATATAATAATGTTAGAATATAATATACTCTATTACTAAATAATATATATTGATATAATAATATAATATATTATTCACATAATAAATATAATTTTATTATCCTAATATACACAACATAATATGAATCTTAAATATATTTTAGAATGAAGTTCATATAATATATCTTAATAAATATCAAATGATAATACAAAGAGCAACTAAAGAAGTCGCGACCCAAGGTAGAAAAGAGTCGCGACCTCTATGCAGGTATATAAGATAACATTCCATCATCGGATGGAGGGGAGATACAGTCTGCAGAAAGAAGACGGAAGGAAAGGGATAAAACAGGGGGAAGAGAACATAAAAAAGGCGGCAACCCCAGTATGTGCGCTTAATATTGGACCACATTTATTTGCACGAAGGCATCACAACAGTTTGACGCAGTGACCGCAGCCATATACATGCGATATAAGCGAAGAGCTAAACCGGTATATTATATTCAGGCATCGTGTGAACACTTGGTCTGCTATCGGTATATACCCATTCATCTCAAACACGCACTATCATACCTGGAATTACTCAACACCAATATCGGGTCAATCATAATCGAAATTACACACATCTCACCAGGGTTATACACCACTCATTAAGCATCCAGCATCCGATTGGGATCAGGAAGAATAAACAAATAAGGAAAGCATTGATACGAGTCCATATTTGGATCGAGGGAGACTTGCCAGATAGCGTTAGTGCTATTACAGAGATATATCTATTGGAGGAACAAACATTGAATACTAGGAAATATATATTTGTAGAAGGTTTGGAATTGCACGGAAGAGTAAAGGAGTGGAACTAAGAACATATCAAAGGGAATACAATCTGTTTCACTGAACTTATATATATATATATATATATCAGAACTATTAAAAGGAAGAAATCAAGAAAAGTAGTGTGCATACTGTTCTTTTAAAGTTCAGATCAAAAAAAGCAATGTTATTACTATGAGAGACGTCAGAAACTATTACAGTCATTTAAGAGTTAAGATCTAAAACAACAAATAATATGAAATTGATATTCCAGAATAAGATGTATCACTACTAGGATTGATTGAAACAAATTCCTTAACCGATATCAGAGATAGCCATTCACAACATCAATTGTATAATTTATATTACACAATTGAAGAATCAAAGATTTTTTCGTGCGTCAATCTAAGTGAAGAAAATGTATATTCAAGAGAAAGAGGTCTACTGCAACTGAAGTTATAAGAGAATAGCCTCACAACCTTAATAGTCCTGACTAGGGACATTACAGTGGTATAAGAGCATAATCCTGCCATCCTATGGAGGATAGTTCATCCAAACATATAAATGAAAGAAAGGCACAAAATCTATGGCCGAGCAGTTGGCAAGTGAACTAAGAAGCTTCATGGAACAAACCAATTAGAGATTTGAGAGAACTAACCAATTAAATCTCCAAGCCATTCAAAATATGAACAATAGCCATCATAATGAAAGACACATCCCTAATAGAAGAAGATATATGCATTCCAGTTTGTCTGAAAATGAACATTCGACTCAAAGCATTGCACTCAGGCCTACCATTCTGCCTTTCCTTCCAAGAGAAGAACCCAATTTTGAAGAGGAGGAACTAACCACAAATAGTGTGGAAGAATTGGCCCAAATGTATGCAAGATTAGAACCAGCAATCCATCGACTTATTCCCTTTAAGGAATATATTATGAGACCAAAACCATGGCAAATAGAAATAGAAGGAAGAATCATGCCAAAAAGGACCTTAAATCAAGGATAAGTAAGTTGTCCCTACCGTGTTTTGAGGGATCAAGGAAGGAAACCGCTCAATCATGGGTCTAACAACTAGATATATATTTATCCCTCAGCCCCATGACCGAGGGAAATGCCATTAAGTTCGCCATACACCACTTAACCGAGTCAGCCCACAATTGGTGGCACCATGGTCTCACTACTCTAGGCCATAAAAATATCACTACCTATAGTGAATTTACTCAAAGACTCATGAGTAGGTTCGACGAAAGAGATCCCGAATGGTACTTCTAAGAGTTAACCCGTCTTAAACAAATAGTGGCCATAGAAGAATTTGCCAATCAATTCCAAAGTCTATCCATTATGGGTTTAGATCTATCCCAAAGGAGACTCACTTATATGTTTATTGAGGGGCTTAAAGACTCCAACAAAACTATAGGAAATCCTCTAGAGCCTCAAACGCTAGAAGAAGCAATACAAAAGGCCAAGAAGGTGGAATCAAATTCTTCAAAGGAAAAAACTAAGAATGTTTCGACTAAGACACAACATACATATGAGGAATCGAGGAAGGATGAGATGGGAAGAAAATGTTATTTCTGCAAAGAACAGTGGGATACATGACATCGATGCCAAGGGACAGATGAAATAATAAAGAAAGGTATATGTTTTAGGTGCAAAGAGCCATGGGAACAAGGACACAAGTGTGGGAAAAAGAGCCAAATCCATAGAATTGAAGCAAGACAAGAAAAAGAAGCACCACCTAAGAGAACAAGGTATGATCAAGGAGATCTCAATAACATCCACGTAGGAAAAGGAGTAGAAAACCAATGGAGATTTGAGGAGGTTCACCCCTAGATGTGATAACAAACCAGAAAGTTTGTGTTAGTCAATAATGTAAAAGTAGTAATTAATATATTTAAGTAAACTTGATTTGTTAATAAACATTCAATGAAATATATAAGGACATTCTTGGTGAGTGTCAAATTTGATTTAGACGTTCTTGGTGAGCATCGAGGCTTGATCAAGGACATTCTTGGTCAGTGTTAGAGCTTGATCAAGAGGCATTCTTGGTGAGTGTCAAAACTTGATTTATACATTCTTGGTGAGCGTCGAGGCTTGATCAAGGACATTCTTGGTGAGTGTTAGAGCTTGATCAAGAGACATTCTTGGTGAGTGTCAAAATTTGATTTAGACGTTCTTGGTGAGAGTTAAAGAGACATTCTTGGTGAGTGTCACAAATTGATTTAGACGTTCTTGGTGAGCATCGAGGCTTGATCGAGGACATTTTGGTGAGTCTTAGAGCTTGATCAAGAGACATTCTTGGTGAGTGTCGAAATTTGATTTAGATGTTCTTGGTGAGCATCAAAGAGACATTCTTGGTGAGTGTCACAAATTGATTTAGACGATCTTGGTGAGCGCCAAGGCTTGATCAAAGATATTCTTGGTGAGTGTCAAAACTCAATTAAGACATTTTTGGAGCAAAGCAACACTTAATAGAGGAAAACATAGTGCTACACAAATCAAGATAAGTTTTATCTATTGGAGTTGTTCTTAAATTGAATAAAGTGATGAAATATTTTTAAGTTGATAAGTTATATTTGTAAATACATTGCCGTTCTAATCTCATGTTGAAATTCCCATTTCAGGATCGTCGGATGAGAAATTGGAGTTACATAATAGGACACTACTTACGTCAAGGTTCACAATTGCTTGAGGACAAGCAATTTTGGGAAAGGCGGACTGTAATGTCCCTATTCCTAGAATATGATTTAAATTAATAATAAATTAACTAACAAATAAAAATAATAATAAAATTTATTATTATTATAATAATATTAATACAATAATAATTGACAATAATATATTATTAATATAATAATAGATAACAATATATAATCATAATAATATATTCATATAATAAAAATTAACTATATCATTCATATAATAGAGAGGAATATAATACATTAATTGATATAATATAATATAATTTTATCCTAATATACACAACATAATATTAATCTTAAATATATTTTAGAATGAAGTTCATATAATATATCTTAATAAATATCAAACGATTATACAAAGAGCAACTAAAGAAGTCGCGACCCAAGGTAGAAAAGAGTCGTGACCTCTATGCAGGTATATAAGATAACATTCCATCATCAGATGGAGGGGAGATACAAACAACGAAAAGAAGACAGAAGGAAAGGGAGGAAACAGGGGGAAGAGAATAGAAAAAAGGCGGCAACCCCAATATGTGCGCTTAATATTGGACCACATTTATTTGCACGAAGGCATCACAACATTCTGACCCAGTGACCGTAGCCATATACTTGCGATATAAGCGAAGAGTTAAACCGGTATATTATATTCAGTTATCGTGTGAACACTTGGTCTGCTATCGGTATATTAGCCCATTCATCTCAAACACACCTATTCATCTCAAACACGCACTATCATACCTAGAATTACTCAACACCAATATCGGGTCAATCATAATCGAAATTACACACATCTCACCAAGGTTATACACCGCTCATTAAGCATCCAACATCCGATTGTGATCATGAAGAATAAACAAATAAGGAAAACATTGATGCGAGTCCATATTTGGATCGAGACAGACTTGCCAGATAGCGTTAGTGCTATGACAAAGATATATCTATTGGAGGAACAAACATTGAATACTAGGAAATATATATTTGTAGAAGGTTTGGAATTGCACGGAAGAGTGAAGGAGTAGAACTAAGAAGAACAAATCAAAGGGAATACAATCTGTTTCACTGAGCTTATATATATATATATTAGAACTATTAAAAGGAAGAAATCAAGAAAAGTAGTGTGCATATTGTTATTTTAAAGTCCAGATCAAACAAAGCAATGTTATTGCTATGAGAGATGTCGGAGACTATTACAATCATTTAAGAGTTAAGATCCAAAACAACAAATAATATGAAATTGATATGCCAGAATAAGATATGTCACTACTAGGATTGATTGGAACAGATTCCTTAACCGATATCAGAGATAGCCATTAATAACATCAATTGTATAATTTATATTACACAATTTAAGAATCAAAGATTTTTGTGCATCAATCTAAGTGAAGAAAATGTATATTCAAGAGAAAGAGGTCTACTGCAACTGAAGTTATAAGAGAATAGCCTCACAACCTTAATAGTCCTAACTAGGGACAGTACAGTAAAGAAGAAGTCCCGTCACAAGCAGAAAAACAAGCACAATAAGCCTGAGATAAGGACGGGAGCCGCAACATCGAACAACAGAGAAATCACGTTGGGATATTTTTGAAAAAACAAGATATTCTTGTCAATATTGAAATCAAAAGAATATTTTAACAAACATAAACAGAAATTAAATGCACAGGTCAATACAAAATTTATACATGGAAACCCTTGGTCAAAAGGAACAAACCACGGTGGGACAGAACCCATGAAACTCTACTACTGCAGTAATAAAGTTGCCTTGTTAGAGGCTTACAAAGCACTGGTGAGAGTGCTACTCGGTTAAGGGATTTAATAGAAGACTTGTTAGGATCTTGACCCTGTGAGGATTCGCCTTATCAGAGGACTTAAAACACCAACAAAGATGTTACCCAGTAAAGAGATTTATACAATAAAACCTGTTAGGGTTCACCCTGATTGAGAGATTTAAATATGCTTCACAACTAAAGCAATGATCTTATGATGACACTATATCCGTCGATTCAAATCCTACCTTGTTCACTCTTTCCTCTGCTTGGTTGTTGAATCTTTCTCTCCCTTTCACCCTCTGTGACTGTGTTTCCTCTCAGAAGATTCTGCTCTCCTGCTCTCTTTCGCTCTATGCTCTTGATTTTCAACAACACAATTCTCATGTCTTATGACTTGTATTTATAAGAACTAATTTTAATAAAAATACATCTAACAGTTCTGCCAAGCTGTAAACTCTCCCAAAAATCACGCATGCAAAACTCTTGATTAAAAAGCTTGCAAACTGATATTTAGTTTACCTCAAAATGCTTGCAGAAAAAACAAATCTAACTCCAGTTTCACTAAAAAAATGCTCTGCTTAATCTGGTTCGGATTATCATGCACTAAACCGGTGTGTGATTTGTATCCGATTAGTCATTTGCATCCTGTGTGTTTGCTAAGACCGGTTGGACAAAATCTGGACTGGTATAAGCTTGACCGGTTAAGGTACACTGCTTACTTGCTCATTCTACCAGTTCACAATCATCACACTATCATGAGTACTGGTGTTCTGGTGTGATTGATGTTTGCCAATGACTTTGCCAATGACAACTAACTTTATGTCAACAATCTTCCCCGTTGGCATTGGTGGCAAAACACATCAACACATCAATTGTAGACTTCCCTTGTAGATTTGCTCCTCTATCTGTATCTCAACTTGTCTGAATTCAATTATGCATGTATACTATTGCTTCCTGTACACTATTGCTTTCACCCTCTTTTATATCTCTACATTTACACTATTGCTTCTGCGTTATATCTTCCCCTTTTTGCCTCCAAAAGACAAAGGGTGTTAACTCTTCATATGTGTAATTTGTTGAAGATATCTTTATAGATCTTCTTTACAGAGTCTAGGAATGGATTCCAGATACTTGATACATGATCTCAAGTATTCTTTATATCTTGTAGTGAGACAATGAGATTTTCCATATCTTCTATTGTCTTGTAATCAGGCTCACTGAGAAGTCTTTCAGCATCACTGGTTGTTTTCTGCATCAGATCAAATGTAGGTGCAATGAATAACTGAAATCCAATAAGATCTTGGATTCTTTTAGTGTTTTCTTCTGACACCTTCCTCAAAGTGAGAGCTAGACTTGTCAGCTCACGAGTGTACTTTGTTGCAGAAGAGGTCTTAGCATCAAATTTTGATGTTATTTCATTTATCTTTTCTGTTGTCCTTTTTGTTCTCTCGGTTATGTCCTTCACAAAGTCTTCAAAGTTAGAAGTTCTTGTGATTAGCCTTCCAGCTTCTTGTATGTTTTGTTGTAGCTCACTGGTGTTGGTAGCCACAGTGGCTTTAAGTTCTTCGACCTTTCCATGAAGAATATTTATCCTGTTCTTCTCATAATGATCAATAGAAACTGTTTCTGGGTCAGAGATATCTTCCCCAATCGCTTGTGCTAGTACCTCTAATTGATCAATCATAGAGTCTTCTTCATCTATATCAACATCTGGTACAAAATTGTACAAGATATTCTTTACGCTTGTGAGAACCATATCCTGTTTTCTCTTAGTGAACTACTTCAATTGCCTTGTCGACATTTTGCTTATGTCAACTACATGTCACTAGCTGGAGATGAGCTAACTTTGCCTCTTTTAGATTCAGAATCTATTGCGAAGGATAGCTTTCTCTTTGATGATGAAGCACTTGGAACATCTATAGGTTCCTTCTGCCTTACTTCCTTTGCAGTTTCTTCTTTCGCAGGCTTCTCCTCTTCCTCTGTAACAGGCAAATCCTTTTGTTGAGGTATTCCTTGTTGTAGTACCTCCTCTGGATGCTCCTCTTCTTCTGGATGCGCTTCTTTTTCTGGTGGTTGCTCTTTTTCTTGTTGTTCTTCAGCAACCTGTTTATCACTTCAAACAGTTTCAACCTTCTCTATTCCTTTGTCTTCGGTCATCTTAGTTGATGACTCCTCCAGTTCTTGTTCTGTTGGTTTCATTGATGTATCTTGTACACCTATTTCAACCTCTTCACCTAGGTTAACTTGTTCACTGGTTGTGAACTCTTCATCAGTAACTTCCTTTACACCGATTGTTCCTTGATCAACTGTTAAAACTTGTTCACTAGTTGTGAACTGTTTAGGTGGAACCATCTCCTTTTCCGGTTCATCTTGTGAGATGTCCTGAGGACTTGTAGGCTTAAGTGTTTTCTTAGAAACTTTTTCTACAGTGATTTCCTGTTGTCCCTTTTTAAGAGTGTTGAAGTTATAGTTCTTCCAAAGTTCTAGTCAGTCTTCATACACTTCTTTATCTTGACCATTAACGATTTTGGCCACCCTGTCCCTTATATCCATGTTGAGTGACTCAGCCTCCAACAGAATTTTGACTGTCTCATCTTCAAGATCTGGTTTTACTTTTACCAAAGTTTCCCTTAAGATTTTACTATTTTGAGCTAGACCGGTTCTCCATTTGGTCATTAGTCTTTTATTCAATTTTGCAGGGAAGAGGGGCTTGTAGTCTCTAGGACTTCTATTATAATCTAGAAAGGTCTCTAACAGAGCAATCTCAATTTTCTCTTATCATTAGTGCCCAAAGCACTGGACCACTTTGCAACATTTGACACTTTACCAAAATCCATAATTTCATCAACTGTCATCTACGGTTAAGGTTTGACCTTTACCTTTTTCTAGAGATGCAAGGATGGTTGGTGGAGTTAGATCACCACCTGTGTCTCCTGTAATGTCCACAATGACCGGTTCAGTTGCAGACTTTGCTCGAACCGGTGTCTCAACTTCCAAAATGCCCTTTCCTTTTCCAGTGTCTTTTGCTGGTGGCACTGTGGTCTTTTGGCATTCAACTTTGGCTTCATGTTGCTGCTTCAGAACAGTTGACCATATGGCGACCCCTTCATCATGAACTTTGTCCACTTCTCCAATCAGGACGACCAATTCTTTTCTTGATATTGAAACTTTGTTTGTATAGGTCAGCTTGATTAGTTGCCTCTGGCAAGCTAAGATGATTCTGTACTTCCAGTAGTGCCCTTATCCTTAGCTCTCTTTCTTTATCTATGGAAGATTTCCACCTACCTTCAATTATCTCAAGTAGATCTTCAAGTATGGTTTTATGAAGTTCAGTGGGTGTTAGTTTGAACTTGTGAAGACAGAAAACTACAGCCTCTTCTAGCTTTCTCCTGTCTTCTTCATTAACAAGCTCATATCTTCTTCCAACTGCTCCCATTCTACCTGATTCCTTTACTCCTTCAACCATTTCATCTATGGTCGGTTTGCTTCCTTTGGGTACATCCTCCTTTACCGGTTTCCTGGTTTTCCTCTTCTTGAGATAAGTGGTGGTTTCTTTTGTTTCTGTTTCCTCCAATTCCTCACCTTGTGAAGGTTCGGTGGACGCTGGCTGTGCCTTCTTCCTTTGAACCTTTGGTTCTTCAGCAACTGGCTTCCTTTTCCTAGGAGTGGGAGATCGTTTCACATAAACCTTCTTAGGTGCTTTAGAAAGTGCATTCTTCTTCAAACTAGCTTGAATCTCCTCACAAGTGCCAAACCGGTTGGTAGAGAGATCTAAGTTGCTTTCCTGCAGTGCATCTGCATAAGCCTTGGTAGTCTTAGATGTAATTTCGTACCCAAGCTCCGGTGCATACTCGGTCCTAGGCTCAACAACCTAGATAATGCAGCGATCAATGCTCACCAGAAAGCACATTTCTTCCTTGTATTCCTCTACAATGGTTGAGGGAATTATTTCCCTGTTATCCATTCTTAACTGATAAGCCTCAACATAATCAGTCATAACCTTATTGAACCGTTTCCCCAAGCTACTTACTATCTCTCCTATTTGAACCATTACCGATTTATCTGCCAACCAGGTAACCTTGCCTACCCTTGGAAAGAAATTTTGATAATAGAAAAATAGACATACCAACAAAGTCCCATATTTGAGAAACTTCTTTTTGACCAAACCGAGCTTCTTCATGTTTTCAAATATTTGATTCTTTAGCATAGCACAAATGTCATACTGGGCATTATCGTGCATTATTCTGTGCGCAACATGAATTGCACCTCCAGGTATGCTATTAAGGTTGCTTGACTGATACACTTTGTAGCCGATGACTGCAAAAGCAAACCGAACACCATCGTCTGCAATGTTATGCATAGTCATCATTCAACTGTCGTATTTGGACTTGGTGAGCCGTGTGACTTCAGCGTTAGCTATCGTCCTCAAGGTTAGAGCTTCCCCTGTGGTGTTGTACCCAGTTACTCTATGCAAGTCTTCTTTTGTGATAGGAGTAACAATGCCTTTAGCTAGCCACATCCCTGGATCATGAACTTTGCTGAGCACCAGCTTAATCCAGTCAGGTCGAAACACGGTTGGATATTGGATATTTGACTCCGTTGATTAAACCGAATGCTTCCAACTTCAGGTATTTTGATTGATGCTTTCCGTTATCGCAGAGCGAGAGGTATTCACTTTGAATATATGTTTTGCCCAATTCCTCCTGTTTGCTGTGGATGAAAGTAGTTACATCCTCACTTAGCAAAACACCGTTGGGGATGGATGATACGACACCAACCATATCATTCGCCTTATTCTGTACTGCCATAATGTCGTATACAAGTCTGTCGAGTGAATTGGCTTGAATGAGACTCACTGCGGAAGATGAAGATGCCATATTGGTTGACAGGTAAACACAAGAAATTCTCGACAAGATTTACGGAATTCGCAAAGCAAAGATCGCAAATCATAGCAAGAAAGATTACTCAGTCTATTCAAAACAATAATCACAAAACGCAATGTAAAGTGAAATGAGTAATTAGGTTCTCCTTTTATACACTTAGGTCATAACGGCAATTAGCGAACGGTAACCTTTTTTAACGGTTACTGTATTAATTACCCTTACCTAATCTTTCTTCCGTCGATCGGTTCAACAACTCTTTACCTGTTAAACAACTCGGTTGAGACATCCATCTTTCTACGTCAGTAACTTTATCATACCGGTTATGATGTTAGACCGGTGACTTCTTCCCAGTTCCAGTTCTTGACTGTGAGAATATAACTCACCAGTTCCTCCGGGAACAGTAGCCCTGCTACCTGTTCCCCTTAAGCCCTCAGGCTTAATTTGCTGAAGAGATATCACCATCGACAGATGATGACCTTACCCTTTGATTTCTCCTCAGTGGAACTCTTTGTCCCCTTTTTGGACCAAGTCTTCTTGGCTTCCCTGTTGGTCTCTTTACTCATGTTATCCTTCTGATTGGGGGACAATTGTTTTTTGACTTGTTTAGTTGGTCCTTTTCCTTTGTTCATTGACCGGTTTTTGTAGTCCTTGGCCAGATGCCCAATCTTGTTATAGTTGTAACAAACCATTTCGGTTCCTCTCCATGGATTGACCCTTCTTTCCTTGTCCACGGGTGAGTGACAAGCAGTGTTCCTATACCTGATGGTCCACAGGTAGCACAGTTAGATGTGCTTCGGTTTACATTCCTATTATGGAATACCGGTCTCAGTGGAGATTTGAATGCCATGGTTTTAGACCATCAGTTCCTCTGGAAACAGTAGCCTTGCTACCTGTTCCCCTTAAGCCCTCAGTCTTAATTTGCTGAAGAGATATCACCATCGGCAGATGATGACCTTACCCTTTGATTTCTCCTCAGCGGAACTCTTTGTCCCCTTTTTGGACCAAGTCTTCTTGATTTCCCTATTGGTCTCTTTACTCATGTTATCCTTCTAATTGGGGGACAATTGCTTTTTGACTTGTTTAGTTTGTCCTTTTCCTTTGTTCATTGACCGGTTTCTGCAGTCCTTGGCTAGATGCCCAATCTTGTTACAGTTGTAACAAGCCATTCCGGTTCCTCTCCATGGATTGACCCTTCTTTCCTTGTCCATGGGTGAGTGACAATCAGTGTTCCTATGCCCTGATGGTCCACAGGTAGCACAGTTAGATGTGCTCTGGTTTACATTCCTATTATGGAATACCGGTCTCAGTGGAGATTTGAATGCCGTGGTTTTAGACCTGCACTCTTCCACCTTGTGTCCAAATTTATTGCATGCATAGCAATAGCCTTTGAAGCTTCCACTGCTTCCACTGGACACATTGTTGGAACGAGACCTGCATTCAAAGGTCCTGTGACCATACTTATAACAATTGTTGTAGTAACTGTTAGTGGTGAATGGTCTCACCGGTGCATTCCTACAATCATTAGATTTATGACCTGGTTTGCCACAATGCTTGCAAGAGGGTTTGAAGAGATTTTTACCTCTATCTTCTGTTGGTTTTTTCTTTTCCTTCCTGCCTTGCTTATCTCCAGAGGACTCACCAATTTCATTGTTGCTTTGACCGATGTACCCAAGTCCTATTTGATCCTTATGCTTCCTTTGAGCTCTCAGTTGCTCATCAAGCTTCTTAGAACTTTCATTATACCTTTTGAGTTTCTCATTCCTGTCTTCAAGGGTTTTCAGCTGTTCCTTTAGTTGTTCCATTTCAACAACCATCTTTCTGCATGCTTCATCTTTATCATGCAAGTGCTCATGCATGATTGCATTTTCTTGACTTATGCCCTACATGTCTGCATGTAGTTGCAATAGGAGAGCATCGCTCTCTATTAATGTGTCTTCGGCCATATTTCTTGCTCTCTCAACAGTCAGCTGTGCTTGTAAGGCACTATTCTTCTCATCTTCAACTTTTATTTTAGCTTCAATGAGTTCAGTCATCCTCACAACATGACCTTCCTGTTCTCTTTTCAAATTGGAGATTTGATCGGCTAGGTTCAAATTCTTCTCCATGAGATCAGCGACTGCTTCCTCAGCTTTGTTAGAGCCACTCTTTCCAGAGAGCTCCTCAATGGTTTCCTGACTTTCACTCAATTGTAGAGCCAACTCTTTTCTCTTGGCAAGAGACTTTCTCAGTCTATTCTCCAGAGAGGCTATCATTTCATTGGCTTCCTCCAGCTACTTCTGATACCTGTAACCCTCCATGATCTTTTCTCAAGCGGTTAAGCTTACTATTTTTTAGAACCTAGGCTTTGATACCAATTGTTGTTCCTAACCAGTTACTGAGAGGGGGGGGTGAATCAGTAAATTCAATTTCTATTCTTTATGCAATTAGATATTCTTGTCAATATTGAAATCAAAAGAATATTTTAACAAACATAAACATAAATTAAATGCACAGGTCAACACAAAATTTATATGTGGAAACCCTCAGTTAGAAGGAAAAAACCACGGTGGGACAGAACCCACGAAACTCCACTACTGCAGTAATAAAGTTGCCTTGTTAGAGGCTTACAAAGCACTGGTGAGAGTGCTACCCGATTAAGGGATTTAATAGAAGACTTGGTAGGATCTTGACCCTGCGAGGAGTCGCCTTATCAGAGGACTTAAAACACCAACAAAGATGTTACCCAGTAAAGGGATTTATACAATAGAACCTATTAGGGTTCACCCTGATTGAGGGATTTAAATATGCTTCACAACTAAAGCAATGATCTTATGATGACACTATATCTGTCGATTCAGATCATATCTGTTCACTATTTCCTCTGCTTGGCTGTTGAATCTTTCTCTCCCTTTCACCCTCTATGACTGTGTTTCCTCTCAGAAGATTTTGCTCTCCTGCTCTCTTTCGCTCTATGCTCTTGATTTTCAACAACATAATTCTCATGTCTTATGACCTGTATTTATAAGAAATTATCTTAATAAAAATACATCTAACAGTTCCGCCAAACTGTAAACTCTCCCAAAAATCATGCATGCAAAACTCTTGATTAAAAAGCTTGCAAACTGATCTTTAGTTTACCTCGAAACGCTCGCAGAAAAAACAAAGCTAACTCCAGTTCCATTGAAAAAGCTAACTCCAGTTTCACTAAAAAAACGCTCCGCATAATCCGGTTCGGATTATCATGCACTAAACCGGTGTGTGATTTGTATCCGGTTAGTCATTTGCACCCTATGTGTTTGCCAAGACCAGTTGGACAAAATCTGGACCGGTATAAGCGTGACCGGTTAAGGTACACTGCTTACTTGCTCATTCTACCGGTTCACAATCATGACACTATCACGAGTACCGGTGTTCCGGTGTGACTGATGTTTGCCAATGACAACTAACTTTGTGTCAACACTTTTCGCCCAACAGCCATAACTCTCCAAAACAGGTTGGCCAGATTAGGCATAATTAAATATTTTATATTATTTTCATTTTCCTCCAAAACTGGATGCTCAACTTCACAAGCTCTATTCAAACGAAGGTTCTACTTTAATTTATTGATAACCCTTAAATTAGGGCACACCTCTCAAGGGGTTCAGGCAAAAGAAAATGCACCGTTTTATTTAATTTTAAACATCCTTCAAAATTTGGGTGCCAGAGTTGAAGGTCGGCCAACATTTTTGTCGTGGATGCCAAAGTGGAAGAGGTCATCCATCATAAATAAACAGAAATGTATTTAGACAATTTAATTTCTAATTTCCTACGACAGTCCTTGATTTTCTACAGCAGACCTTTGACATCAATGACAACAATTTCCAACAGTTTGATACAAAATACAGTTACAAAATTTAACAAATGACCCTTGTAGGGTAGTGCTGCTCATCGGGTCCAGTGCGGCCACCAAGCCTAAATGGAGGCCTTCCAGATCACATAGGTCTTCATGGTACATGCCATTTTCATAATTTTTAGTGATGCAAAAAATTGTGTATTTTACTAATTTCACTCCAATTTACATCGACCAGAGGAATGCTGAAATGATGGTGTAATCTTTCCGTTTGGCATGTAGGGCTTGTAAAGATGGAAAAGCACATGATTTTATTATGAGAATCAAGTTTTTAAGAGTCCGAACTCTGTTTATACATAGGCTGAGAATATCCCACAGTTTCGCTGAGTACTTGGCTGCAATTTGGAAGAAAATCGTGGAAAATTTGGTGGTTGCAAGTTTCAAGTTTGCTCTAAATAAGCTTGGTGCAGAAAAAATTCTGGTGAGTAGTTGGGGATCAATGAGTAGTATAACTATGAACCGTAGTTCAAAAACTTGGACTCAACGATATCTCGACAGGCCCAATTTTTTCTGAAAACTCGGGACCTGGCAAAAACTGGGGAAAACTAGGCAATAACTTGGCAAATTTATCGAACAGTTGAAAATACATAATTTTTTGAAATATTCTTAAAAAGCACACATATACTGAATTTGTAGAACACATTCTTGTAGTAAAGATCGAGAGTACACAATACATATATCGCTGATATGGATCAGTTCGGTTTTAACAGACAATTAAACTATCAAAAACAGCTAATTGGTACCATTGGCTTCTGTTTAATCGAAGAGTTTGAGAGAACTGTGACATTTTATGCTAACCATTACTGTATACAAAAGGTATAAGATGATATCAAGGCCTAGATTTATGCTTTCACTCCAGGTTTTAGCTTCATTGTTGGGATCTCTGAGTTGCAAGGATGCACTGATGTTTGCGTTGGACCTGACCTCTTCATGTACGTCATTGCTGCCCTCATTGGTGTGGAAGTGAGTTTGGCTCCTCTTTTTGGGCCTCTGTATGTTATCTTCAGCAAGATCTTTCTCATTGTACTGCTTGACCACCTCCAATAGACCTTGGAGGAAGGGCTGATTCTCCTTTTTGTGGTTATCCCATGTTTTCCCATATAGTATCCTGGATGCATTGACTGTCACCAAGCCCTCTCCCAATAACTTTTCAAACTTTCGCTTAGAGATCTTCAAAGTGACTGTTACTTGCACAGCATTGTTGTAAAAAGTGAGAGCTTTTAATAAACTCAGTAAGTGCCCTACTAAAGTAGAAAGTAGATACTAGAAACCATAAATTATTCATCATTTTGGACACCTCATTGATCTTACTAAATAAGCCATCCATCCAATTAGTATTTATATTCCAAACATAAAAATCATAACAGAACATATGCCATATTTCTTCAGCAACAAAGCAATCGAAGGAAATATGCTTAACAGTTTCAGGAAGTTTGCATATGCTGCAAACATCATCCTCTTTACTCAGAAGCTTGTATGGCAACCTTTGAAGGAGGAGCCATCTGAAAGAAGCCTTCGTTGGCTCAATGGTGTTTTTCCAAATGCCATAAAGAATACTCTGCCATCTTTTATTAGAGAAATTAACATTCCAGCAGTCATTAACTTGGACTTGATACTATATTGACAAGCCCAATTTTTTCTGAAAACTTAGGAAAAACTGGGGAAAAACTAGGCAATAACTTGACAATTTATTGAACATTTGAAAATACATATTTTTTTAAAATACACTTAAAAAACACACACATACTGAATTTGTAGAACATATTCCTGATTTCCATCATATTCTAATCAAAACTTAATACATATCATAGACTTAAAAACAAGCACAATCGCTGAAAAAAAATCGTACAATCAAATCCAAACACAAGCACAATCCCATTCATTCATCTAAAATATTATAATAATTGAATAGAAAATACAAATACATTTTTATATGTATTGTGTTTGTTTTCATATAGATAAAACTAATATTAATAAAAATATTATTTAAAAATAAATAATTGTAAAAAAATTATAATGCATGGATAACCTCTGCCAAAATATAATTTAAATTATAAAGTTAAATATAATATAATTGTAAATAGTAACATTTGTTTTATTTGAATAAAAAAATTTAATATTTTTTGGAAATCTTTTGCATATATATACACAACATTAATCGAAATCCATTGTATATCATGTGTTTCCTTTCAAACAGATTCGAAAGCACCTGCTTCTATTCATGCTGCTGTGCCCTAGGTTGCTGGGAAAAAAACCTCCTCTATCATTTCGAAAAATGCATCAAATGAGCTATCTGAAAATTTAGGTTTTCAAAGCAAATCAAATTTTTGTCTTTATTGGCAAGTTTTGGCAATTTTTCACTGAGTTCAATATGAAGTGTTAACGAGTTTTGTTGCTGCCATTTTTGGTGTGTGAGTATTTGTGCATCAGGCAAGAAATCACCAAGTATTTCAATTATGTTATTAACTGTACTAACTAAATATACACCCTTTTTTTGATAAAGAGAAAATCATACGAACAAAAGTAAAATGTTACGAAAACCCTCACATGGATAGATGAGGGGAGATTATAGTCCATTGGAGCATATTTTGAAGACTTCACGAATACTTTGCAAGACTCACTAAACTCCCGAGTCTTTGATCTGGGAGAGCCAAGTTAACTAGATTCCCGTGTCGAGTTTGGCTGAGTCCTTGAGAGTACTTGGCTGAGCCCTGCTCCAAGACTCAGTTTTAGGCTTGCACTCCCGAGTCCTAAGCTCAGCTTGATCATAACAGACATAGTGATTGGAGTCTCAAATTATGAGAGTTTGAGGATGATATGATGTGTAATGTTTGAATTATGACAGATTGATAGTCAAATTAGACTTTTGTGTGCTCTAAATGTATTGGGTTTTTTTTTGTAATTATGAGGTTTTTTTTTTTTGCAGAGTCTGCCAAGTTTTTTGTCAAGTCTATGCTGTGTCCCAAGTCTGAGTCAAACTTTGAGCCCGAGTCTGAGTTTTTGAACTAGCATTGGAGAGATGTTACAAAAGATAGTCAGGGCACATAGTTGAAAGAGACTTAAAGCTAGACGCTATCTACAACAATAAAGTAAGAAGAATCATTTTAACAAAACATTAAGCATTGAGATAGAAGTTAGAACAATAAAGTAAGAAGAATCATTTTTACAAAACATTAAGCACTGAGAAATGGTGTAAATGTACATTTAAGTTGTTGGTACATGAAGGATAGGGTTTTCACTTCTTAGTACTCCAAATTCATCCACCATAACTGCCATCTTGCTTACCTAACTTAGAATACCAGTGATTGCCCCACAGTTTTGCTATATGAGAAATTAGGAGTGTTTGGCTGACTTATGGAGTTGCTGATACTCTAAACCTACTACTAAATTGGTAAATCTATTCCTGATTTTTCTCTTTAGCCAAGGGAATGCTAAACAAGGGAGAGATAAACTATGAAAAATTGAAATATTCTTAATTATGCTCCTGTTTTTTCATCTAATTGAGTTTTTTCATCTGATTTATATAAATTCAGAATTCAAGATGTTGACTTACTTTGTGTGCAGTTGTTGTGAGATGAATATATATATTCAAGGGTTTGTTTCATGTATTTACACCACTTTGGCTTATTTTGTGTGCAGGTATTGTGAGAGGAATAGATATATTCAAGGGTTTGTTTCATGTAATTACACCTGTTCCAATAAGGACTTTGCAGAATGTGGACACATTTTTGCAGGGCTTTATAGAAATACCCATGTCAATCTTACAGGTATGTTCAAATTTATTTGTTTATTTTGAAGTTTTCAAAGAAGGTCAGGGCATTTCTTGTGTATAATAAAATTTCTAGTTTGGATTTTTTTCTTTGGTTTTCTTAAGTAAAATCATGATCTTATGTGGTTACTTTGGGATTAGCTGCAGTGGTTATTCATCACACAATATCGTTTTTTTTTAAAAATTTGGAACTAATAAATCAATGATTAATAGCTGAAGCATAGTTTGCAGAGTCGGACTCGGAGAGTACTTGGCAAGCTCAAAATTTTCAACTTGCTAAAAACTCGGAGAAAACTCGGCAACTTAGAAAGAACAAAAAATTAAAATCTCTTAAAGAAACATTTTTTTTTTTTGTAAAACTCAATTACAAAATGTATTAAATTAAAAATTGACATCTTGAAAGAGAAAATACATGGATTTATAGCAAAAACAGCAAAAACAAAATAGAGAGTACTCGGCAACTCGAGTAGTACTCTGAGAGTTTGCAGACTATGAGCTGAAGTGACTACAAAGCATAAAGCAATATCATTTTTGTTTATTTGGAACTAATAAATCCATGATTTATAGTTGAAGTGACTACAAAGCATAAAGCATTATTTTGAGGTGCATACATGGTGAGCATTATGGCTTTTTATTCAGCAGCAAATTTGACAGAAAAATTGTGGCAGTCTTTTAGTGATTTCTTTTATGCACGATAACATTCAAGTGTCTTGGATGATATCATAGTCTGCTATCGAATTTAGTTTAGCTGTATTGCTAACAATTTCTCTTTTGTTGCAGGCGCAAGGTCTAACTTGTCCATACATGTCATCCAATGCAATAGCAAAGGAAGGTACTGGTGCAGCTATTATACAGGGTGGCAAGCGAAGGGATACAAAAATGGATAGGATTATTGTTCCACAGTAAATGTTCTTGTATTTAGAATTTAGCCCATTTATCAATTTGAGGAATCTCTTCAAAGCAATGCTTCAGCATAACATTCCAAGGTTTTTACTTTTTCCTTACTTTGCTTGTAAGTGGACTTAATTTGAATTTATAATCATTGGTATCATTAATTGTGAATACATGTTGTCACACGTCAAGGTATTGCAATTGTTGTAAAATGTTTCAAGTCCCACCCTAATTCCAACAATCGCAATATGTTTCGCTGTTGGAAGGGTGAGCTAAAACTGGGTCAATCATTGTTCTTATTGGGCAATATTATTCCTTGGGTTTTTTCTCCCATCCTAAGCATATCCTGCATCACTTGGATTATAACTTGAGGTTCACGAAGAGCAAAAGTAATTCATGTAAAGTGATTACTTAATTCCTTTTAATGCCCACGTGAATTACTAAATATTTGACTATAAACTTAATGGATTTGGTAACTTATTCGACCTAGTATTTTGATTAGGTCACTCAACCAGCCAATGGAAAGATGTTATGCATCTATGTTTGCAGAAAAGTACTCACCCTGAGATCCGATTAGAATACAGAGCAGTGAAGTCTATGCCCCACCGTTTATGCTATACCATTTTTCCAAAAGTAATGACATATCTCTCGCATCAGTGTACAAAAAAACAATTTCATTTTACTTTTTAAATACACTTTTCATCAGTGGATTGTCCTCTTCGGTTCCTCCAAAATAAAGTCATAGTTTGATTTTTTAGCACATGGTAAACAAAAGAAGGGTTGCCACAATATGTGATAAACAAGGCTAGCTTAAATTTTTTTTTTACAATATTTGATTCCCTTAGGGACCCGATCTGTGATAATTGTCTCCAGTGACCAAGATCCTTACCTTCAAATCAATCAATTTCCTCCATCACATTGTATGTTTGTAGCGGCATTGTTGGTGTATCTTTATTTTTTATTTTAGTTTTGCATGCTGTTGTTTTCTATTTTTAATCAACGTTTCAAATCCTACTCGGCAATCTATGTGAAAACTTATGGCTCACTTTTGATGCTCTCTTTTCAATTTGGTCCTCACCTAAGGCAAACGTGATCTTAAATTTGTTTGTGCTTATCAAATCAACAATTGAAAGATTTCTTATTTTTTTATTATACTTTTCTTTAAGCCATTTGATTTGTGAATCTTATTTTAATGAGTATCTCTCTATTTGTGAGTTTTTTTTTAATAATTTTGTTATTAGACTATTCTTTTTCAAATAATTTATTGTTAAATTCAATTTACACTATAAATCTTCTATTTACTTTTTTGACGAATACTCTTTTAAAAATAAAATAAAATAATTAAATGATATTTATTTCAAATTTGGATTTCCTTTTGACATTTTACAAATTTTTAGACATTACCATATTTTTTGAGCCTTTATTTTATGATTTTAATCACCACTTTAAGATTTCTTTAAAGGACAAATCTCTAAAAACTGCCCTCAATTGCTACTATTATTTTTACTTAACATCAATCGTTAATTTAATCAACCAATTGTCTTCCATTTGATTTAAAAGTGGGATTTTAAAACTCCTACATTCACCATGGTGGCAACAACTTGATATCACACTATATGCTTACAATTGATTGTGTTAAGCTTCCATAACTAGGGTCATCCCTAGACCCAAATCTAAGCCTCAAGGGTTCACTCTTGATGACCCTACCTACATATCCTCTCATGGAAAGTTAGACGCTTCGTAGTTCGCTTTAAGAGGGATTTTACTCTCTCCTCCTAATGAGATCTTTGATCATCTTGACTATAATTATGGATTCTATGAACTTGGTCCCATTAAAATAAAAGATATCAATTGCCATTAGGTGTTGGTTCCATACCCATCATTATCAATCATTAGTTTTACCAACTTACACATACACACAAGGTTCATATCACAAATCACACACAATGGTTATCTTGAGCATACATCACATATATATAGGACTAGCTCTACACATCATAGGTACACAGGTTGACTACCTTTTCCATACAACAAATATATAACGAGTAGCTCCAACATACATCACAAGGAGAATAGTGGGTGACTCATAAATGAATCACATAGACAATAGTGACTAGCTCTTTACAATGGCTAACCATCTCCCATCTACAATACATCCCAAAGAGCAGGAACATCAGTGCATTTCACACTTCACCGATCCCATTCCTTTCCCTGATATTTTGCACCAATGTATGATTGGGAAGAGGATTTGGTGTATCGCATAATACAATGAGGGTTCGTCTTCAGCCTAATAAGGCAAAGTATACCATTTTCGCATCAAGCTATGCCCAAAATCATAGTAGGAGATTAGTCAAATGATCACCTACCTATTCTTCATTAGAAATTCTCTTCCCTACATTCCATCAGACAACGAAGCAATGAGGACATCCATTGCTAGCACAAGAGCATGCACACGTTTATGAGAAGTATAAACAAGACCTTTTATACTTCCTAACCTCACAAATATTTTTTTTAGTCATACATTGATGTAATTAAAGCTAAAGTGCAAAGCATATGCTACTTAAAACAAGAATAATGTGAATAAAAATAACTTATCTTTGGGGATGCCATAGAAGTTGAGAGTTGTAGCCTACACTAGATAAGTGATCTTCAAATATTTCTGAAGTATCCTTTGTCCATGTAGGTTGCTCATTGACAAATTTCCTCTTCTCTTTCAGTTGCTAGTCACATTTTCTTCCTCTCTCTCTCTCTCTCTCTCTCTCTCTCTCTCTCTCTCTCTACTGTTAAAAAGGAAATAAACACAAGAAATCTTCACCTTCTTTTGATATGACTCTTCGCTCCCATAAGTGTGGGGCTAAAAGTTAGTTTTTTGTGAGCTTCTTTGAGCTCTTGTTTCTCGGGTTGTCTAGAGCTTTAGGTCTTATCTCAAGTGACATTGTTGTATTTTTATTGTTTTTGTTGGCATGTTGGTTGTTGGTCTTCTAGGTTGTGCTGATTGGGGTTGTTTGCAGCAGTGTTTCGTTTTGGTGGTGTTTATTGCTTACATCTTGTTTCTTTCTGTAAAGGGTTTCAGGACCCCTTGAAGTGATAAATTTGGGTGAATTTGTAGTGATAGGACACTACAATCTGGCACCTCTTTAAATTATTTTTCCTTCAAACATTAAAGAGAGAGCATTGTCGTAACTCCACATTGGGGTTGTTACATCATATATAGATGACAGGATGGCGATGTCTATGCAGTTGATAAAATCATTTGATTAGACAAATATTTCGCATTTATTAATTAAATTAAATTAATAATCACAAAACAATTGTCTTGTACTTTTTGATTTAATTTTTTATTTATCTATAACAGTATATTTATTGAAAATAATATTTAAAGATTACATTATATGTCTATCTTCAAAGGCAGAACTGCAACTCCTTACAACTCTAGAGACTATCCACTACATCAACCCTACTTTGAACCATTCTACTCCTGTTTATCTTTACAGCTAATTTAAATCCATAAAACTATACAGATTTAAACATAAAGTTCATTTGGGGTAGGTGGTGGTGCGTGTTGAGATGCTTAAAAAAAGAGGATGAGAATCAATCTAATCTTTTTTTTTTCTTGCGGAGAAGAAATTATGGATTCTCCCACCAGCTTGAGAAGCAGTAGGCATCACATGGCCTTTTTAGGCACAATTTTGGACTTGCACATGAAGTGTGTAACAAAAGGGCATAGCATACCCTATATTTAGCAGCTGGAAGTCAAAGCAATTAAAGTGTTGTTGGGCCATGATTTCCTGGTGGACGCGAATAGATACCAAGTGAACTCAGATATCTCATCGAGGTTCCTAGTGTCTATACTGGACCTAGGCAGAACAAAGCTAGACACGTTATTGTTGCTTAGGTAGATTTTTATTCCAGAAATCTTAGTGGATGATATTGATTTTGTTGGTTGGACAGAAATGGGAGTAGGAATACAGTGGTCGAACGACATTCCAAGGCCCCTAATTCTTGGCACTGTGGCTCCACGACAACCTTTTATCCTCACTTTGATTGAAAGAGAGCTCGACCGCCATCACCATTGGGCAACTATGGGCGAAGACTTCCTTAGGAAGATTAAGGCCATTGAAGAAGTGGAAAACTTTGATTCGCTCTTCTCCTTTGCAAATAGGGTGGTGGACATGGATTTTTTTGAAGGAGATTAGGGCGTCCTTTCTATAGAAGTTTGGATGTGTTTTTGTATCCTTGTTTTGATTTTTTGACATAATTTTGTTGGCTCCTTTTGGCATAGCTGTTGGAGGCAGCAACGAAGGGAAAGCGGGTTTCAAGCTGGCAATTTCTATATGCGCTCCTCAAAATGGTATATGCTTTCAAATTCTTGATTATCTGAAATAATGTTTCTCTTGGCAACTACTTATTTAGATTCATTTGTTGTGGAATGACCAATGAAGTGAAATAGGTTGAATAGCTAGAGACCATAAAGAACGTAAGAAGAATACAATCACATTAACAATTCGAAGCTAACTTGCCCTCTGATTCTTAGATCTACCAAGTAGTGCAAATTTAAATCAAGCTAAAACATAAAAAAAGAGGAAATGTACACGAGTCCCTTTGTAAAATCAGCTTACTATATTTTGTGTCAGAAGTATGCTAAGAAGAATAAGACTAATAATAAACAAATGTTATCCTTGGGAGTTGACCCAATTGATGTTGCCTTATATGAAAGATTGTAGTCCATAGAAAGACCACATACAATATCTCTATGCTGTTAGTGATGTGCATGGAAAAAAAAGGGGAACCGAGTTAAAATGGATATGACTATCATGCGTACAAAATGCATATAGTATGTGACATAACATAAAAAGGTGCATAACATATATAACAAGATGATGAGATGGAAATAAGGATCTTTGTGTGTCTATACACACACACACACACACACACACACACACACACAACTTGGTAGATCTGAGAATCGAGGGCAAATCAAGTTTGAATTGTTAATGTGATTTGTTTTCTTATGTCCATTATGGCCCCTAGCTAATTAGCCAATTTCTATTTATAGCTCATTGCATAACAAATGAATCTAAATGAGTCGTTGCCAAGAGAAGCATTGTTTGAGATAAGCATGAATTTGAAGCATATATGAGTGCACATATATGAGATAAGCATGAATTTGAAGTATATATTCAAATTCATGCTTATCTCGAACGATGTTTCTATGAGATAAGCAAAAATTTGAAGCATATATTAAATAAACTATACCAAATCATCTTTCTTACAACTTCCACAAACACATCATAAACTATCTTCTACACACTTTTAAATAAATCAAGAACATAGAACTTATCTCTCTAAAACATCTAAAATTTGGTCACCTTCTCCATATGGAAGGACTCAATCCTTCTCCGAATTATCCCCCACCTGTCAAAAATCAATCAAGCATTAATCAAAAGGGCTATTGAACACACTACAATATTGAGAGGGGTGATGTATAAGTCTTGTCAAGATCTTAAAACTTTTCTATCTAAAACACTTATTACTTAACCAACTTAATCTTCAGGAAGAGATGATAATGACAACACAAAGACATGAACACCATAGTTTTACGTGGAAACCAAATGCAAGAAAAAACATGGTGAGAATCACACTCACAATGTAGACAATTGATTACAAATGTTTTAGGTCACAAACCAATGAGTGCATTGCACATGAAAAGAACTTGTATGATGAGGCACCAACCTCAGGGCTAGATACAAAAGACTTGTGAATCACTGAAAGGAACAATTCCTTTAGGGAAATATATAGGTTTGCAAAAGCTTCCAAAAGAGCCACTATCTTCTAGCAGACACAATAATATGATGAACTAAAAAGATGCAGGATCTCCCGATCAACCATTGTAGCAACTCAGCCAAACTCACACACTTGCACCTCTCCAGTTTCATATTTGTATCACACTAACTTCATGTTTGACCCCAATACAATCCAAGTCAATCCACACCTCAACTCAGCCATCCACACATCTATATATATCAACTTGATCATTGAAAAACACTACTAGGTCAACCATGATAGAGATAAACAACATTTACACAATGTCAACCACCATGAACACCTACACTCAATGTGGTCCACCTCAAGAGATAAAGGGGACCACATACATCACAACATGTAAGCATCATAAATCTCTCCAAAGTCAACACCAAACGTAATGTGTAGCCAAGCATTGGAACATATTAACCAATTGACCCAAATGCAATCTCCAATGCACCTAACTCCATGCGAAGCTCAAGCTACTTGGGAAAGATTTATACCAACTTACTATCTCTTCCTCCAAAGCATATATGGACCAACAAGTCATCAACCAAATCACCGAAATCAACTGATTCGCCCAGAGGCCAACACAAACAATAATGTCATAGTTAGACAACATAACTTCACTTGTAGAGAAAACTAACATAAGATATCTGAACTAGAACAATGCATAACTATTAGGAACATGTTATAAACTTGATCAAGAATAAAAATTGTCTATTGTAAGAAATGGTGTTCCACTCTTCCCGCTCTAGTCATTCAAACTCATTTGAACCCTCCCACTCTCGTAGTTTGAATGTGCCGACAATAGCTTCTGGTCTCCTCCCATTTGCTGGCTTGGAGCTTACTGTGGCATCTTCTCCTATGGGTTATGTTGCTACAGTCAGTGTTTTTTCTGGCTTTGGGGAGCTAGCAGTGTCTAGCCCTCCTTCTAGTTTTAAGTAGGCGTTAAACCGATGAGATGGTGATATAAAGTTTATCCCCGTTTCCCATGCTATTTCAGTGGATCTGAATAACAAGTTTGAGGAGGGAATAGAACACAATGTGTCTATTTCTTTCTCTCTTGGTGTTATTTTCTGATTCAGGGGTTTTTGCCCCAGCCTTCCTCAACTGCATGGATGGATCTCCCATTTTTTGGGAGCCTCTTCTTTCTGGTAATGTCTATATTTTCCCAATGGCTAAAATATTTTTTCTTGAAAAATTTGAAAATGAGGAAGATAGAAAGAAAATATTGTGCAATAATTATTTTTCCTGGAAGTACAACTATTTGTTGTGAATGGTCAAGCCCCAACATTCTAATTTTTGTCCTTCTGAAACATTTGATAAGATTCTGATTTGGGTTCAACTTCCTTATCTCCCCCTTCATCTGTGTGTTGATTCTCTTTTTGAGGAAGTGGGTAATGCTCTTGGTGATTTTTTGTTGGTGAATGATGAATCATCTGACATTCTTCACTCTACCTATGCTCATATTTTGGTTGAGTTAGATGTGTCAAAAGGGTTGCTTACTGAAATTGTTATTAAATCTTCTAAGGGTAGTTGGGTTTAACCTTTGGCCTACGAAGGGATTCCCTTTAGGTGTAGAATGTGTTTCAAAACTAGTCATGCGGCTGAGAATTATGGGTTTGGAAAGAACTCTTCCTTGACCTCATGGTGGAATGGAGCTTCTAATCAACATTATACAATTGAGAACAAATCTGAAATTAGGGGCTCTCTTGCAAAGAAAAATGTGGTTTCTTCTCAGGCTATTTTGATTTCAAATGGTGAGGTTGTTGAGGTTGGTTTGTAGTCTCATTTGGTTGTTGGTGATGGGGTTGTTAGTGTGTCCTCAACTATTGGTTCTTCTCCAGGACTGATTTATCTACTTGTGATGTGGCTTTGGGGGTTGGTTCTCTGCCTGTTCCTTTGGCTAGGAGTGGGGACATTCCCTTGGTTCCCATTTCTGGTGGTTCCTTGGATGTTTCTCCTATTGTTGCCTTTGATGTGGTGGGTGTCGTTGGTCTTCTTCCTAAGAATGGTGATTTTTGAATGTTGGGTTTGCCGGATTGGAACGACGCTATTGCTAAGGTTAATGAGAGCTAGAATACTATGAAAGGAAAGGAATCAAAGTTTTCTCTGGCCTCCTTTGATATGATTCTTTCTTCCCACAAGGGAGTTACACTAGGATTTTCTTGATGGTGCCATGTTGTGGGTGATTGGGCTGGAGTTACTCTAGTCCTCTCTGAGGTTATGGGTTGCTTGCTGGCTTTTTGTGCAGCCTTTGTTCTAGGTTGTAGGAGCCTATTGGTAAAACCTTCTCTGTTGTTTTGGGTTTGATCTTTTTTGTTTTGATTGGTTTTCATGTAATATCTTTAGCCATCCTTCTATAATGAGTTTCGACCCCCCTTAAGACTTGTTTTCTGGTTAATAAAAAAGATTAGGAACATGTTGACTAAACTGTACACCTAGAAACATCAATACAGAGAAATGCTAAGCATTTTGAAGACCAATTCTAACTATTTATGACAACCAACCTCACTATTAGTAAAACATAACTCCAACCTTTGAATTTACGTGGACTTGAAAGCCGCATAGTGCAACATTCATAGACCATACATGATAGCACCTAAACCACAAGTTACCAACTTCTTTTATAAAGCATTCCCTCATAAGGACTTCAAATACTCTTTCCCACATATACTAGCTTCTCATATGTGTCACTTTCTAGATATACAACATACTGATTTCTCATCACCACTGATCAACATAGAAACATCTTCAAATACTCTTGCATATTTTAGATTCCCATAAATAGACACATTTTATACACACAGAAGGTTGACAAACATGACAACACTAAATACTTCTCTAAATTAGGTACATTAATAAACTTAGACAACTCTTTAGCAGGTTGACATCAATGCGCATATCAAGTTGACATCAATGACAAAACTATATACACAATGCTAACACGGATAAAGTTTGAGCTAACCTAATCATTTTTTTGGGATGTTTTATAGGATATATAAGATATAAAAATAATTTGTGGAGTTGTGTGTTTGTGTGTGTGTGTGTTGATGCAAGGTTTTATAATGTGCAAAATATATCATATGATTATGAAGTGTGCAAAATCAATGTGACAAATTATTCAGGCTACAAAGAGGAATATAATATCAACACTTGTCAATGCTTATTCTAGAGTAGTTTGTTTTACATATTTTATTGTAATCTCATTGTATCTTTTCCTGGAGAAGTGATCTTCTGTTTAAAAGTCTATTGTATCTTTCTCTAGGGAAGTGTGCCTTATCTTGCCAGTCCATTTAAAGAGTAGTGAGGCCTAAAAAAAATTTGTTTCATAGATTGCGAGTTGATCCTCATCGTGGGTTTTACCTTCTTAGGTTTTCCATGTAAAAATATTATTCTTGTATGTTACATGTTGTGTATTTACTCTTTACTTCTATACATATGATTAAATAGTTTAGAATTTAATGAATGGTTAAATTTTAGTTTATGTTGATTCATCCCCCTTCCTAGCATCCAAGAGTGTTCACCAATTGGAATTAGAGAAAGGTTCCTAATGAAACAAATTAACAACTAAAGTTAGATCCCGCTTTCAAACACACAGGGTTTGAAACTAAGATCAACAAGATAATATTTTTAGAGAAAGATCTCCAAGCTATGGAACTAGAAGGATGATATATCAATCACGATGACTGTGAAGTATACCTTGAAGGAGAACTCAAATTTTCTCTTAAGAACAAAGTTTTCAAAGGAAGAATGTGAAGAATAGAAGATCAAATTTGACAAGGCAAAACAATTAATAATAAAATTGAAGGCCAAATTAGAATAAAACAAAGAATATGAAACCAAACTCAAAAAAGGGAGAAGATGAAATAATCAATTTAAAAGTGCATATTGAAGAAGGCAAGAGGTCTGCTGACTGTTTGAACTCAAAATTTCATAGGAAGTTTGATGAATGCACTAAACTTGAGGGATAGATTATTGCTATGAGAAAATGATTGAAAGATGCAAAATAACCAATTGAAAAGGGTTTAAAACTATAAGGTGGCAATGATTTACTTGATGAGGTTCTTAGTTATAAAAAATGACAAAAGAACAAAGGTGGCCTTGGATTTGAAAAGGGAGAAAGTTCTAGAAAAAAATGATATGAATGAAAGGGATAAACAAAATATTCAATATGAATCCAAGAAGACACAAGGAGATCAAAATGAATTCACCGGAGTCTAGAACAAGAGGAAGAACTTAACTAGGTTGGTTCCAAATAAAGTTCCTCAAACCACATATTCTCAACCTTATAATGGTAATTATTTTTCTTGCAATAAGATTGGACATAAGGCTTCCAAATGTAGAAATAGAATGAATATGAATTTATTTTGGCTATCAAGAGCTCAATCATTCAAGGGTCAGTATTATGTTTGCAATAAATTTGTCCATAAAGCTAATGAAGGCAAAAGTGGAATAATGAGAAACATTCTCATGAATATGAACAATGCTAGGAAAGTCAATCTTTCAATGGTTATCTCTACACATGCAACAAGTTTGTCCGCAAGGTTTTTGGCTATAGATATAATGTGAGAAGTGGAAACACTCCACAACATGGTGTTATATGTTTTAACTACTATAAACAGTGGCATATTACGAAGACTTGTAGAACAAAGAATGCTAGCTCTTCTAGTCCACAAAAGAAAGTTGATCCTAGAACTCAAATGAAGAAAGGGATAGAAAAGACATGTTATGAAATCAAAAGAAAAGAAAAATAGTAGTGAGAGGGATGGATTTATAGCTCACAAAGTGCATACGATTCTTTTGGAAACTAAATGAAAAAGGTATATGTTCATAGGGTGTTATATCTACATATTTTTTTATTCAGTTCCCCCTTTTAAGTGTAGAAGTAGAAATGTTCATCATATCAATAAAAAATGATCTAGACATGTTGGTATAGAAATGCTGAGTTGATTGGTTTGATTTATACATAAAATTCATTCCTTATAGAGGATTGCAAAAAGTTTAATAGGTTGTTGCTATTGTAGAAGGTATAAAAGCTACTAAACATAAGAGACATTTAATGCAACATTGAGTAGGCAATATCTAAATACACAAGTTGATCATTTTTAACCTCATTCAAAGTCTTGGCACCTTTGCAAACTTTAGGGTTTCATGTTCCAATTTTTTCAAGTGCTTAAAAACTGCTAAGTGTTTGTCCTCTTGGCCAAACATTTTATTTTTGAGTTGATCAGTATGTTTAGTGGCAAGTATTTTAAGTTGTAACTTATGGCATGTTTCATCATCAAAGTTTACCAAATCATATTTCTAGGTCATCATTTTATTCACCGGTTAATTTCACTTATTTTCCCAAGTCCATGTTAAAAATGGAAGGTTATATATTTTAAATTTACCTAAGTAATTGATGTTCAGGGCTTTGTTAATGTTCACATCCCCTTGCCCACATTCCTTAGTGCGGAACCACCTTTTAAGTCATATCTTTGTCCATGTGTATCTTAAATTCTATAAGTTTTGGTTCATCCACATCCCAACTATGTTAAACCTTGGTTCTTTGTAGACCGTTGTGGATGGGCAAATAAGCTCCCATTCGACTTCCATTGAATGAATGAATGAAAGTTTTTAATAATGTTCACAAGGTCAAATAACCTATGGAATCCATAGATAACCAACAAACAAAAAAAGAAAGTGATAACCAAATGCAATAGCCCCCCACCAACTAGATCTCTTTCTCTTTTTGCAACTTGGATCTTCTATTGTGTATTTTGGTTAGGAAATTTGCTACTCTTATGATCTTTTCTTCTTCAAACAAATGTATCAAGGTGTTCAGTTTTAGAGTATCAATACAATTATGCCAAATATACTTGTACCTGCTAAGCACTCTATGATGTAATTCCATTTTGTCTCCACCATTTCTTGAGTGCAATAACATCTTCTATCTGCCACTCTTCTTTAGGTATCTCCCAGCTTTCAGTTTCACACCTAAGTTGGTGTGAAATAGTTCTTTTGAGTATGATCATGTGTGGTATTAAAATATTTGATCTAGTACTCTTTCCTCCCAAGATGCCTAGTCCACATGCTTTCCTTTAATTTTCCTTGAACATAATTTTTTATTTCCTCGTTGATTCTTGGGCACTCACTTATTTTTATACCCCACTTATTCATCCATTTGTTGTTTTGTTGCATCCATGTGCTCTTTATTTTGTCTAATTTCTCATGCTGCTATTTTTGGCTAGCAATGTTGCTCCATGTTCTCTAATCTTCTCAAGTAGCTTAGCAATCGACACATAGCTATTGTTTCAATAGGGAAATCCCCGACCTCTACCAAGACAATCTCATACAAAATAGACAATTTAATCTTAAGGCTACTTGTGATTAAATGTTTTTGCAATCTTTCTATCTGTCTCCATTTACTTGTTGAAGTGTTACTGCCCCATACCTCACGACCATATAGCACAACCAACACTACTAGAAGCCCAAGAAGAGTTTTCCTAGTTTTCCAATCACATAGCTCAATATTTATACATCTATTTTGCAATGAGTGTAATGCTTTCCATCCTCCTTGTCACCTTTTTTCTCTACATGTTTCCCAACTAAGTTTATTGTGGAAATCAAGACCCAAATATATTCATTAACCAGATGGAAAGCGCCTCCTTCAAAGATGTATTCTCTATGAACCTTCTTTCTCTTCAAGGTAAAGATCATGAACTTAGTTTTGTTGGCGTTCACCTGCATCCCGACCTCATGGAAAAAAAATTCTAGGTCTTTCAAGTGTTCCTTAAGATCTTGTGTTGTTTTTACCATTAGAATAAGATCATCTGCATATATTGAGTATTCAAGTATGAGGTTTAGCCTCACCACACCTCCATGGTAGTTAAGGTTAATATCATAGAAGATTGACGGAGTGGTGGATGATGATTGATGCTTATAGTAAAATTATTCTATACACCCACAATAGTTAAGGGTCAATAGCAAACTTCGTTAGATGCATAGTGAGGTAGAAAAATATTAAGTATTTGATTGTTATTTCATTAAGTGGGTTTCAAACCCAATTGATGAGCCAAATGGTTAAGCTTTTGTATCACACAGGTTGGAACTATTCTGCAAGTGGGCCTTCAACACTTCAGCATTTAACAACATTAAAAAGTCTAATAGGGGCCCTAGAATCTGCTATGGTGAATTTTGTCAAACATGAAGGTAACATAGGTAAAAGACTAATATTGGTAAATGTGAATCAATATAGAGGCATTCTAAGACAGACAAAACCAACAATATAGGCAAATGAATAAAAAATGTTTTACAATGATTTTACCGAGAATTAATAGAATCTCTAAGAAGACCTACCAATCTACTGTGAGGAAAACATCATAGAAAGAAAACAAAAAAGAGAGGAATACAAGAACATGTTGAAACCAACAAGAACACCAAATTAAATTTGAATCAAGCAAAAATAGGTACAACGAACAAAGGGGATAACCGTGAAGATAAATAAGACAATAATATTTTTTATGCTCCAACCACAACACCACTATTGTGGTCTTTAGATATACGTGGAAAATCTCATGGACTTAAAAAAGGATGGAAACTCTAGAAACAAGGAATTGGGAAGATGAGAACAAAGTGTATGAATCCATAGAGTACACAAGCAAAAGAGAAAGGGAAAACAAAAATCTTAAAGAGAAAATATCAAATGTATAGATAAAAATGGATCTAGGACAACAAGAACTTGAGGTCATAAAATAGGAACTAGAACTATTGAGATTAATAGGGAGTAAAGGAAAAAAAGTGGTGAAAGAAGCAGATACCACACATTTGAAGAAAATTCAATCAGCCTTAGTAGATATAGAATTTAAAGAATCTTGATTAAAGGAAAGGATATAAGAGGTCAAATCGCAGTCACAAGTGGTAAACGGTTCAACAAAAAAAAAAAGGGAATCATTGAACAACAAATCAAAATTCAGATAAGGGAATAACAAGACAAACATGGCAAGGCTGCAAATATCATCATCAAAGGGTTGAAAGACTTTGGAGAAAAAGAAAGGACTGACATTCTAACAATGGACTTTCTTAGAGATAAGTTGAAATGGACAGGTGGTATTAAAAAAGAGAACATAAAAGGTAAGAGTTTGGATGGAGGAAGGGATATATAGATAAGAGTTATCTTGAGAAACCTAGAGGATAAAAATATTATCCTTAGAAACATATGGCTTCTTAGAGGAACACAGTTCTATCTAGATGATGTAACTTTTTCTCAACAAGAGGAACAAAGGAAGAAGTGGGAAAAAGTATAGAAAAAAGAGATGAGGAAAATTTGGCATGGTTGAAATATGTGAAAGCTCAAATAATTGAGAATTTCTCAAATAAGAAATAGGAAATAGGCCCCCCAAAAGATCACTTAAGTGTAGTAAGTTGGAACTCCAAAGGTTATCCATGGAGAAGAGGTCCTAGGTTGGGGCCCATAATAGAGGGGAAGGATATTATTATTCTTGTTGAAACACATGAGCATGACAGTTGTATGGTCCCATATTTTGATGGCTATAAGAAAATTTCAATTTGGAACGAAGGGAATAAAACAGCTAAAGGACATGATGGAGTCACGATGCTTATAAAGGAGAAGTGGTATGGATTTGTAAAATCTAAAAAAGAAGATCAAAATAAAAAATACATATGGCTAAAGAATGCAATAAATGAGATAATTTTTAGATTGGGTGCTTGTTACTTTGCTTCAAAAAACTCTAAGTTCTACAAGAGGAAAAACTTAGATAATGAAGACCCATTTGCTTCGTTAAAAAAAGATATCTCTTTATTCAACACTTAAGGATAAATTATGCTTCTTAGGGACTTAAATGCAAGGACAACCACCAATCAATCTTTACATATGAGAAATGGTGAAAAAGAAGAGAATAATCCAAAATGGTTGGAAGAAGGCAGTGATCATTCTTGGAAAAGAGCTTCTCAAGATAGTAATGGGGGTGTTTCACATTTTGGGGAAGAATTGTTGGGTTTGTGTAGTCTCTTTCGAATTGTTATTTGCAATCGCATGAGGGAATGGCCAACAATGAGGAGTATTACTTGCAAAAATTACAATAGAAAAAGTGTGGTGGATTATGTTATTTTCTCTCAAAATGTTACATCTAGAGTGATAAAGTTTGACAGTGGAGAAGGTCCTATAGAGATGAAGTAAGATCACATGCCTCTCCCTATATTAGGTTGGAATTAGTTCCAAGTAATCTGTATAATAAACAAGAGCTCCACAGGGAAAAGACAACTATTAACAAATGAAGAATCCTTGTCAATTAGGAAAATAGGGACATATTGATCAATGTTGTTCTTAAATAGAAACTTCTTGAGGAAGAGAATATCTCGACTGTTGAAAGGGTCAATAAGGAGTTTAAGCATGTGCATAGTAGCTTGCTAATTCATTTTATATACAAGGCGTTACAGGCATGTAAAAGATCTTGCAGTAGATAGAGGGTTGTGAATACTTTTTCGGCCAATCTGTGATACGATGAAGAATGCAAGGAATCCAAGGGATCTCTAAAAGGGAAAGATCCAAGTAAAGAAGACAAGAAGAAATATGCAAAAATGATCCAAGAAAAAAATGAGTATGTAAATGCAAGACGAAGGGAGTTAATATCTCTGGGAAAACATAATCCCAAAGACTTCTAAAAATAACTACAACAGAGAAAAAAACAAATTGAAAATAGTATTAAAGATGCTCACAGGCTAGAATATGCAAAGGTACTTTATGAGTAGACTCATGAGAAGAACTCTCCTCCCATTGTGAAAAACTTGATGGAACTCTTTAAGGTGGATGATATCAAACTGGGAATAAAGAAGTTAACAAGTGGTAAGGCAAGTGACATTGATGGGAATTCAAGCTGAATTTTTAAATTGGAGACTTTATCTCCTTGCCCCCCACATAAAAGGAGTCTTTAATAGTGTCATTCATGATGGTTTCCCAGTTTGAACAACTAGTGTAGTTATTCCCCTCTTTAAGAGTGGGGGCATCAATAACCCATCTAATTATTGCACTATTATGGTCAATCCTCTTTTTGGAAAACCTTTTGGGATCATGGTGGAACATGGAATTAGTAGTTGGGAAGAAGGTGAAGGAAAAAGATAAAAAAAAGGCAAGCGGGTTTCAGACCTAGATATTCTACTATTGATCATTGCATCACCCTTCAACATTTGATAGATAAAGTATGGGACAATCAAGGGGGAGAAGCATATTTCTATTTTGTGGACTTCAAGAAGGCATTTTGCACAGTGCCTAGAGATAAGATGTGGAACAAATTGGAATAATTAGGAATTCTGGATGTGTATAGAGTGGTAGTGCATAGACTTTATGAGAGAGTTAGAGCCAAAATCAGAACTAAAGAATGTTTGAATGTTTTGGTAGTGACATTGGTGTGAAGAAAGGTTCTCCATTATCCCCCTCTTTGTTTGGCTTATACATTGATAAATTAGAAACCTAGCTAGGAAAAATAGATGGAGAAGGGGTCCAATTGGAAGGATATGTGGTAAATCTACTTTTATACGATGGCAATCTTATCTTGATATGAAAAAAAAAATCAGGGATTAAGAGATCACTTAGAGGCTTTGGAACACTTTTTTCAGGAAGTGCGGATATAGTTGAACATCACCAAAATAAAAATCATTATTTTTTCTTTGAAGAGGAAGGAAAACATACTACCTTTCTTTTTTAAGGCAACCCGTTAGAAATTGTGAAAGAATACACATATTTGGGTATTGAATTCCATTATAGACTTAGCTAGGAGACTTGTAGAGAAAAAAGAATATAGGGGGGATGAACATCGTCCTATCTGCTTCAAAATAAATATATAAATGTCGAGCTTTGGGATTGGAAAACCAAGAAAACTCCTTTTGGTTTATTGATCATGCCAATTGTTCTTTACGACTGTGAAGTTTTGGGAGGCAACATGACAAAATGTGGGTGGAGATAGAGAGGATTCAAAAGCACTTAATCACAAGTGGTATTAAATTCAAGACCTCGGTGCCATATGAAATTCTATTAGTGGAAGCCGATATGGTCCCAATAGAGGCGACATCGATAACTTGATTAATAAGCTATTTAAAAAAAACTTGAAAACATGGATAATCAATGATGGTCCTAAATTGGAATGAAAAAGGGGTTGGCTTGCAGGAATAAAACTTGGATGAAACTAAACATAAAGTGGTTGAGCATGTGGAACACCAAGTTACAAGAGTGTCCTAATACCAATGTGGAAATAAAGAAGTTTGTCATAGAAATATTTTAGACTTCCATGTGGACTAATCACATGGGTCAAAAAAAGGCTAATTATATCAAAGTGTTCAACCCAACTCAGGAACATGGTGATAAAGCTTGTACCTAGGGGTAGATATTATAGGGAAAGCTAGGTTGTTAGCGATTCAATTGAGGAAAGGTTTGAATCATCTTAGATGTGAGACATGTAGATGGAAAAGGCACAAAGAGGAGTAGGAAGAGAGGATTTGCAGGTTCTATGAGACATGTGCGATTGAGATTGAATGCCACTTTTTTATTGAGTGCACGATGTATGAAGACATTTAGGATTAGTATGAAATCATCCTAATGGTTGACAACAAGCACAATTTATTTGAGGAGGTTAAGATCAAACAAATTGCTAGTTTGATTGTCAAGATTCATAGTAGGTGAATAGAGGTAAAATGGATTCAACCCTATTCAAATGTATAGGGGGAAATATGAGATCTATTCTCAAACTCAAATTCCCCAAAGAAGAGATCCAATTTGATCAACCAAAAGGTTAATACACAATTGAATCAATTTGTGAAGAATATGGAAGAGAGAGAGAGTAAATCCAATATTTCCCTATGGAGGAGGATATATATTATGTTTAGAAATCTGAAATAATTGAAATACAAATACTAACCTCAAATTAGGGCAGATCTGGAAAATGTTGAATTCTGATGTCTGTGTACACTTTTAGGAAAATCTAAAACTTGTCCTAGACTGGAAATGCCGAGACAGAGAAAACCTAGAAATCTTTCTCCAAGATGGCTCAGCTCGGGTTTGACCCTCATAAAAGGTCAAATACTACATTCTTTATTTGAAGTTCGATTCAAATTTTGTTCGTAGATCTCGGAAGTTTGCCGAAAAAGGTATCCAAATTCGCTCTTAGATCTAAAATTCTGCACCTATACCTGCAAGAAAATGGGGGTTTTTGTTGTATGGGGGGTTTGCCTTGGTCAAACCCCAATTTAGGAATTAACCTTGAAATTGAAATGTATTGTGCATAAACAAAGTAATTGAAACAAATCACCTCGCTTATGTTGAAGTCCTTGTAGAGGATTCAAATCCTCAAATCCACAAGTAGGAATGAATGTAGGATGTCTCCAATCAATGGTATTTGATCTTCAACACCAATCTTGATTTGATCTTTGCATATGAGAAAGCTTGCATGAATGGAGAAGAATGGATCTTCAAGGGGGCTCCAAAGAGATTGAATCCTTCAATGGCTAACAATGGATCTCCTTGATGGATGGATGCTTGAACACTTGCTTGCACTTGAGAGCTTGAGCACTTGAGATGTGAAAGATGAGTGTCAATTGCTTGATTGTGGATGAGAAAATGAGAGAGGAAGGCCTCCTTTTATAGTGAACTAGGGCACAATCCTCTAGAAAGGCCACCTTGGAGAATTAAATCCTAATTAGGTCCTAACCTTTAGAAAATATACCTAGATTAAATGCAATTAGAGGATTTACCATCTCGGAACCCGAAATGGTCAACCCGGAGGTGGGAAAATAAATCTCTCGAAAGCCCGATGCCTGAAAATCATGGAAATTGGAGATTTGAAGGAAGGGGGAAAAATTGAGGTTGGACCTGACCTAGTCAGGTTTGAGCTTGATCCTGACCTAGTCAGGTTCGAGCTCGACCCTGACCTAGTCAAGTTCGACCTCGACCCTGACCCTGGTCCTAGATTGACTCAGAACCAAGTCAAGAGGTCCCGGGGATGCCCAGAAACCTAGAACTGATGCCAGAACAAGACATAATGTCAAGGATAGACATAAAAAATCCTATGATTACTGTGGTGAAGGCCAGGAGGATCTATTTCTACATCCTACCTAGAAAATAGAGCCATGGAAGAGGGAAAATCAGTAGAATCCTTAAGATCCTAACCCTAATTTAACCTAGAATGAAGAAATCAAGTGCAGGGAAGAAGTGGAAAGCGGGGAGAAAAGCCAAATACATGCAAAGACCTGATCAAGGTGCTTGACATGACCCAAACCACTTACTTGGAGGGCTAAACGCTCTTATCATGGAAGTGCTTCCATTTTAAGACGATGCAACAGGAGACCAGACATGGAAAGGAATATGGATTTAGCTTAAGGTGTTGAGTCTAGGATCCCTTAGACTTATTAGTCTCATGGACATCATTAAAAATATTTATTCATTCATTTCATGGTTCTATGGGCAAATCCAACATGGTGAAATGTCAAACATAGGGGAAGTGGTTGGACACCACTTCTCTTGGCGGGTCCTCTTTCAAGTTGGAAAATATTTCACTGTGCCTCTGCCGAAGTTTGTGAAGAAGCGGCGGGGTTGGTAGTTTCCATGTGGAATGTTGGGTCAGGGAGAGATTTTAGTGCCTTCAAAAATGATTATGACATGGTAGGATGTCAACAAAAAATTGAGCAAAAAGGCTCCACATGCCAATGTGGGCCCGAGATGAAAAAAAGGGCTGTCATCATGCTCTTATGGGTGAATGTGACATGGATGATTGTCAGGGCGTGGTGCAAAAAAATGTTATCATATATCAAGGTGGTCCTAGGTACAACTTCTGAAATAGATCTATCAATTGTATCTTGAACTTTCTCCAGTGCTGAAAACTATATCTTAAAAATTATTTTATTCCTCTCCCACCAAATTGACCATATAACCAAAATTGGAACAATTCTCCAAATACATGCAAATAGTGCACTTTTATACAGGACGAGCCATGATTGAAACCAATCCCATAGTGAGTTAGGCATTGGAACCAACAAATTAAGTTTATTCATGACATAATGCAAACATTTTTGGGCAAATGAACATTGAATAAAGAGATGATCAATTGTTTCAAATTCTATTCCAAAAATAGACATTTTAATGGTTAAGTTATGTGCAATTTGGCTAATATTTCATTGGTTAGTATTGTTTTGCAGAGAGAAAGCCATGTGAAGTTGTCTACTTTGGGAATGACCATGCTATTCCAATGGAAGGAATAAGCTCTTTGAGGTGGGAACAATTCTAGATGTTTTGTAATACCTTTCATCCCTAGTTTTATTGTTCAATTTGGTTATGCACATGTTTATTTTAGAAACTTTGAGTTCTTAGTCATTCATATATCTGAAAGTGAGATGTTGAATCGTCTCCTATCTCTCTATTGTGGGTGTTAAATAAATGAACTTCGTGTCACTCACCTTTACCTTCCTCAGTTTATAAATCCCTATTCACATCTTCAATATGGTTATGCTTAGGTGTTAGTGTGCCTTGTCTACTTTCTGGTTAAAATCAAATCCTGAAAAATCCCAATTACATCATAAGAGGGAGTTGTACCTCTAAATTTCAAAGAAAAGTTGTCAATTCAATGACAACTTCTCCAAATGTTGGTTTCTAGTTTGTCTTTAATCATGGGCTAGGGTGTCATTTTTTAGGAATTAATATAGAAGAAAAATTTTGAAAAGTAATAGATTTTTTAGGACTCCGCTAGGGAAATGGAAAGTCAACACTTTGTTCGAAGGTGCCTCCCATAAAATAGAGGATGGAAAATTTGTTTGTTTTGAATCTCAAATCATGGTCTGACTCCAACAAAGACAACTATATCTTGATTCTATGATCAATGATGATAGCAATGAATATGAGGAAGATTCCTCTTATGGTTTAATTAAGGAGAATCTAGTGCAATTTAATTTCTTGAAGAGTTTCTATGGTGGTCCATCCTTCCTTGCATCAAACTCTACAAAATATTGAAGAGAGATGAATTTTAAAAAAAGTTTTTGGTAGATAGGAACCATGAAGAGAAAGTTGGTCCTTTCTTGAAATTGTTACTCAAATAAATCATAACCCTGAAAATCCTAAGAAATTTTACTTCTTGAAAATCTTTTATGGTGACATGCAACCCATTCCTTGAAGAGTTCATCCTCCTTCACTCTAGCAATTGCAAAGGATTGGACAAGAGCAAGACAAAGGTAACTTTCTTGCTGACAAGATTATTTCAGAACATAAATCTCAAAGGGAGGATTTTATAAAAATAAAAGTGATAGAAATAAAAGAATCTAGCAAAGCACACTCTGATAGAGAGGCTATCATGAGTGAACTCCCATAGGTATCTTATTTTTCTTTAGAAGTGCAAGCTTTTCCCTTTGAAGGTAATGATGAGAAATTTAACTATCAAACTCATGATGAATCTAAATTGCTTAAATATATTGATGAAAATCATGATAAAGAAATCTTGAGAAGGTAAATAGAGAATTATTCAACTTTTGAGTCCCTCCATTCTAAAGGCATATGTTTGGATGCCCTTGAAATTGTATCATATGTAGTACTTAATGATAGTAAGTTATGCTCTAATGATGTCTATGTCTCAAAAATCTTCTTGAAACTAAGGAGGTAATTTGTTTAATTTTTGCAATTATATTTCTATAGAAGAAATTATCAAACTGTCGATTGAGAGCTAGATTTAATATTTGCATCAGCACAAGTGTCTTCACATCACAAGCTATATAAAGGTTGTCTAATTCATGGGTCGATGTCCGTCAATCTAGATTATCAAGATGTTCAAATAGAAAATATTGATATAATTAACAAAAAGGAAAAAGTCATCATGCAAGAAAACTCTGAAGTTTATGATGAAGAGTGGCTATTTGGGCATGGGTGTATTTACAAAACAATTGTACACTCTACCAGTCTAAAATTTGATATCGCAGTAGTTGCAATATGGCTATTGTCTCTAGTCACATCATATGGCCACAACTCAATTTTTTCTAAAGGTTCATATTTATCCCAGTCTGTTGATAGTTTCACATGAGCAACATGAAGCACTTTTGGAGGTAGGGGCTTCTTTCCCTATCCTTTTGTAAATAAATTCCTGGCTTGAGTTTATTTTTAGTTTTGGTGTGCTCATTTTTGTCTTCTTCCTAGTCTCCCCTGCACCATTCTACAAGAAGCACCCATTTATCCTATCATTCCTTTGACTTTGTGTCCAATGTATTTTAGCATAGGCTTATATCAAAGATGATCTGGCTTCTCTGTGTCCTATTTAGTCCTTGTTCCCAATTAGAGCCCATTGTTAGCCCTTATTTGATATTTGCCAAATTTTAAACTTTTTATTCATGGTTATGACTCTTGTGAATGCATTAAAAAATTTATCTATGACTTTTCTATGACAACATTCACTGAAAAAACATTCTTGGAGGAAAAAAGTTAATAAGTCAAGCTCCATATGTATAGCCAAATGATTGTTTTCAGAGATCAAGTAAATATGACATACTTATATCAACAAATCAAGTGCCCCCAAAGATATCGTTATTGGTATGTTTATTAGAGGAAGTTAAATAAATTTTAAAAAAATAGAAGTTTTTAAGTCAGAGGATTGATATAGTTCATGAACCATAATATCTCTAATGTAGTTCACTAGTTCAAAGATTGTGTGTGGACCTGACAAATATTTTGTGAAATATTTCTAATTTTTTTCAAGTCCATGCATTGTTGGGCATTGTTGGGTAATAGAAGAAGTTATATCCTCACTTGATCCTATAGAATTGTTCAAGAATTTCTAAAATCCCTGACAAATGCACTGAAAAATGGATTTGTTAAAAAGGCTTTAAGAGTTTTAGGCATTGGCAATTTTGGTACCCAAAACTCCCTAAAGGCCCGACATGGTTCACCAAATGTTTGGACTTGCCAACTTGATTCTGAATACTATCATGGTCACCAAAAATGATCACAAAACTAAGTTTCACTATCTCGATTAAAAAGAGATGTCATTTCATGAAATATAGTGATGAAGTGAATGAAATTTGCAAACAAATAAGCATACATGAAGCTTGTGAATAGGTTGACAAAATGATTCAACTTGCAGGAATGAAGCGAGTCGTATGAAAATCATGGAGTTACGAACAAATGTTTCAATCCAGACCTGATAAGTTTTATATAATATTTTGACAATTTTGAAGTCCACTGCATAGTCGAAAGGTTAGGCCTTTTTTTGAACTTTTAAACCCAAGTGAATTGGTACAAAAGTTATCTTTTATACACGACTCCTTGATAATGAGACCATATGAGAAGGTCCAAAGATGATGAAAACTCCTTGAAAAAAAAAATAGAATGCAATGATTTTGAGACATTTGTTAGAAAAGGATTTAGAATCTCTAAGAAAACACAGGTAGTAAATGCAAAACTATGATCCCAAACTTCTACCAGTATCCTCCCTTTGTGTACGAGTATGAAATCTAAAGCTCTTTTTGAATAGGAATATTCCTTTTTGGTGCCTTAGATCATATGTGATCTCTTAAAATGATACAAATCCACATGAAAATATTATGAAACCTTCTAATTTGTAGAAAGTCAACATGATGCAATTAAAGAATTTGAAATACGTGTTAGAGAAACACACATGCATGGGTTTTAAATGTCAACAAATGTTAAATTTAACTCTACTATGGAAAGGAGTGATATGGTTCCTATATTATTTTTAGAGGCTTGAATAATAGTGTTTATTGCATGCTTCCACCCAGAGGCAAGTTGACAATGTGACTCTAGAAAGGTCCATTATTTCTGCATACAAGTGGCTTGACAATGGTCTCATTGTCAGGGTGCCTAGTTGAATCTTGAATCATGGCTTGGATTCAATAATATCTTGATTCTATGATCAATGAAGATAGTGATGATGAGGAAGATTCCTCCAGTGGTTCAGTTAAGGAGGATTAGGTCCATGTTAATTTCTAGAAGAGTTTTGATGCTAGATTTCAACTTGAATCCAGAAAGGTCCATCCTTTCATGTGTCAAATTCTACAAAATATTGAAGAGATAATTTTTTTATAAAAAAAATTGGCAGATAGGAATCATGAAGAGAAAGTTGGTCCTTTTCTTAAAACTATTACTCAAAGAAATTAGACCCTTGACAATCCTAAGCAATTTAAGTTCTTGAAAATATTTTATATTGAGATGCAACCCATTCTTGGAAGAGCTCATCCTCCTTTTATCCAGTAATTGCAAAGGATTGAGCAAGAAAAAGAGAAAGGTCACTTTCTTGCTGACAAGATTATTTAAAAACATACATCTCAAAGGGAGGGTTTTAGATAAATGAAAGTGACAGAAAGAAAAGACTCTAATGAAGCACACTATGATAGAGAGGATATCATGAGTGAACTCCCACATTATCTTCCTTTTCTTTAGAAGTGGAAGCTTTTCCCTTTAAAGATAATGGTGAGAAATTTAAATAGCAAAGTCACGATCAATCAGAAATTTTTAAGTGTATTGATGAAAATCATGATAAAAAAATCTTGAAAAGGGAAATAGAGAATTTTTCAACTCTTGAGTCCCCTCATTCTAAAGTCATATGCATGGATTCCCTTGAAATTTCATCATATGAAGTACCTAATGATAGTCATTGTACCATCCTAAAAAGTAGCACCCTTGATTATGTGCTCATTTTAGCCCCATTTTAGTATGTATGGGTTCCCAAATTGATTTCATGCTCTCCTAACACTTATTAGACCTTAAAATTAACATTATAAGTCCTATATTGATTCAATTTATTTAAAACTTAAGGTTAGCCCTTATTTCTATGTGTGCTCCTCTATTGTTACTCCAATCAAATAATTCATTCCATTCCTTGGGCACTATATCCCTATGTGTGGCCTTCGTGACTTGTTTTGACCTCAGATTGTGTTGTGCCTGGAAATCCTACATCTACCCTATTTACCTGACACCCATTCCAAAATATGGCTCATTGTCCTAGGTAAAAAATTTCATTGGCATTCTTTCCCCTAGAATTAGGGCCCAAATTTGGCTCAGGTCCTATGTCAGGGTATAGTGGGAGATCTAGTCTTGTGGTCAACCTTCTTCAGTTTTAACCCCTAAAATGATGGATTGAGTATATAAACCCCTATCTCTCTTCATTTTGGTATCCATCATCAAGTGAAAGCATTCACTATCAAGTTTTCAAGAAATCATGATCAATCAAGCAATTAAAATTTAAGATCTCTTCTACAGTTGAGCATCCAAGTCTTCAATCCTTCAAAGCATTATTCCTTCTTCATCAAACATTGTGGAAAACTAAAACATCCATCATTAAATGATTTTATTTCATAATTTCATTTTGGATAAAGCTATTTCATTAAAATTTGTGATCATATCCAAAGAGGCATTGCATCATCAAGGTATAAGGCACTTTCCAATTTAGATCTAGCTTCTATTTCATCTTTCTTTATGTAACTTCTTTTAATTTTCTTGGTTGATTCATAAACAATGATTTGACTAAGAAAAACCTCTTTATCCAACCTTCTTCCCTATTATTCTGTGTAGGAATAGATTATGAAGCTATCAAATGAAAACTAGAAAGATCATATATAGTCGAAAAAACCAAGAAAAATTCATCCAAAAACACCTAGTATAGAGTGAGTTCCCACTTTGTCCTCTGCATTTTTAGCCCAACTTTGGAAAAGATTCAAGTTATAGTCTTTAGGTCCTAGATCTGCAGTTACAAGTCTTTCCAAGATTTTTACAATTAGGAATTCAGATTTGAAAACTCACTTCTCTTATTTCATTTATAGGTGCATCCAAAATTCCTCCTTATTCTCTTTTATATCTACTTTTTAGTTAGATTAAATCAAATATGGTCTATTGTATATCAATATCATTCATTTTCTTCTTCTCAATTCTAAGCAACAAAGGAATAAAAACCCTTCAAGAACATATATTGCATTGGTATTTTTCAAGTGGTGTTAATCATATTTGTCTTGGTGGTTTTGTATTCTGATGTGACATATGAATTGGAGAAATCAACCCCTTTATGTGATCCCCTTTTCATATGGTACAGTCAATTATGCTCTAATGATGTCTATGTCTCAAATAGCTTCTTGAAACTCTTAAATGAGGAGGGAATTTGTTTTTAAGTTCAATAGATATTTCAGATGCCTGCATTTCTATAGAAGGCTCTCCAACTATTGATCAAGAGCCAAATTTAATATTTTCATCAGCACAAGTTTCTTCACATCACAAGCTATATGAATTTTTTTCTGATTCGCTTGTCAATGTCCCTCAATCTAGATTATCAACATGTTCAAATAGAAAATATTGATGTAATTGGCAAAAAGCCAAAATCCACCATGCAAGAAAAATCAAAAGTTTATGATGAAGAGTGACTATGTGGGCATGGGTGTATTTACATAAAATTTCTACACTCTATCAGTCTTAAATTTGATATTGCAACAGTTGTAGCATGGCTATTTTATCCAATCACAACGTATGGCCACAACTCATTTTTTTGTAGAGGCTCATACTTCTCCTATCTCGTTGATAGTTTCACATGAGCAACCTGAAGTACTTTGGAGGCAAGGGCTTCTTGCCTTGTCCTTTTGTAAATAAATTTTTGGCTTGAGTTAATTTTTAGCTTTGGCTTCCTAGTTTTGGTGTGCTCATTTTTGTCTTCTATTCAGTCTCTCATCCAACCTTCTGCAAGAAACACCCTACTATACTATCATGCCTTTGACTCTATTCCCAATGCATTTTAATACTGGCTTATATCAGGGATGTTCTAGATTATTTGTGTCCTATTCAATCCTTGTCCCCAATCAAAGCCAATTGTTAGCCCTTATTTGATATTGGCCAAATTCTAAACTTTTTATCTGTGATTTATGACTCTTGTGAATGCATTAACCTCTAAAATTTATTATGATTGTCATGGTGGTTTGTGGAAAAAGATTTATTTATGACTTCTCTGTGAAGACGTTCAGTGACAAGATATTTTTGCAGGACAAGATTTAAAAACTCAAGCTTCATATGTATAGCCAAATGATTGTATTTAGAGATCAAGTAATGATGAAATACTTATATCAATAGATCAAGTGCCCCCAAAGATATATCATTATTGATATTTTTATTAGAGGGAGTTAAATAAAAAAAATAAAAACTTTAGGAGTTTTTGAGGTGGGAGATTGATAAGTTCATGAACCATAGATATCTCGGATGTGGTTCACTGGTTCAAAGTGTGTGTTGACTCAAAAACTATTTTGTGAAATATATATGAAATTTTTTCAACTCCATGCATTTCCAGGTAGTAATAATCAATTCAAGACTCACTCGCTCCTTCGAAATTGTTCAAGAATTTCTAAAATCCTTGACAAATGCATTGAAAAATGGTTTTTTTGAAAGCACTTTAAGAGTTTTTGGATTTGGAAAATTTGGTTCCCAAAACTCCCCAAAGGCCTGACATGGTTCACTAAATGGTTGAACTCCCCGAATTGGTTCTCAATACTATCATGGTCACCGATAATCAGCGCAACACTTAGTTGCACAATATCGATTAAAAAGAGATGTAATTTCATGAAATACAGTGATGAAGTGAATGAAATTTGCAAACAAAGGAAGCATACATGAATCTTGTGAATAGGTCAATAGAATGATTCAACTTATAGGAATGAATCTATTCATATACAAAGCGTGGAGGCACATAAAAATGTTTCAATCCAGACCTGATAAGTCATATAGAACATTTTGACAAGTTTGAGATATTTTGCATAGTTGGGAGTTTGGGCTTTTTTTTTTAACTGTTGAACCCAAGTGCATTGGTACAAAATTTCTCTTTTATACACGACTCCCTGATAATGAGAGGATATGAGAAAGTTGAGATTTGAATTCTACTCCTTAGAGATTTGGATTATAGAATGAATGAAAGAACTTACGTAGCCAAAGCTAAGATGATGTTCTTGATTTCAACTTTGGCAAAATCATAGGATAATCCTTATGATTTTTTTCCAATTTTTAGCCTATGTTATCTAAGGAACGCTTTTTAAGATGCAATCCATTTATTCTCAATTGTTTTGATCATCAAGTTGTTTGATGCCAAAGATTTAAGTCCTTGATTTTTGTTTTAATAAGTTTTTCAAAGTTAATTTTTTTCAGATTTCTTGGAATTTTTGGATTTATATTCTCCATTACAAGTAAGTTTGCATCGTTGTTTTGAATGTGGGTCTAAAGTAATGAATTGCTAAGTGTTGGTGTTAAATTCCAGAGATCGATTGCAAATGTAATCACACTGTTGTGATTGTATGTGTTTTCCAAATGCATCGATCTCTTTGTATTTATACATGACAAGGACAAGAAGATGTAAATAAAATATTGAATTACCGTTATGTAATTTACATATGCTATAATCTCAAGACCTAAAACTATCATGATCTTCACATATATATATCATAATGCGGAAATTAAATAATCATGAAAACATTATTACCTGGATCCATTAGTGCAGAAATCTGGAAATGATGAGTGCAATAAACTTTAATCACTGCCAGATACTTGGATGAGATGAAAAACTTAATTATTTCCAGAAGCTTGAATGAGATGAAAATCGGTTTCTCTCTTACCCCTTTACGGATAAATTCTTTTCAAACTTAATATGATGGTATTCTGAAAGATCATTTATAGGTGGAGAGAGGACCGGTTTTCCCAAAACGGTTATACTCCACTTGTCCATCAAAGCAGGAGTCTTGAAAACTACTCTTCTAATTGATCAATAAAATATACGAAAGATATGAGATACCTTTTATAAAACCGTAACTGCCTATCATGTGTGCCTCTTCATGTGGGCCATTGAAATTAATTAAAATTAATATTACATTCTCCCACTTGGCACATATGATAACTTAACGTTAGAGTTTGATAAGGTAATAATTAGGCGCGCTATAAATAATATCCATCTTAACTTTCAGTTGATCATCATAATGCTATAATTAAACAACCCACTAATGCGAGTCATGATGGTTCCATGTTAATAAAGCAACATAGTCCCTTCCATGTACCACAACGCTAGTAACCTATTTAATTTAGTCTATAAATAAGAAGTGTATTCATAAGGTCCAACAACAATGTCCCTTGTTAGAGAAGAGACTATTCCTGTCATCATACACTCATTCTCATATATGTACGTACACATTTAAAAAAGGAATTATCAGTCAGAAACACCTTTATAAAGATCTTAGAGTGGCAATAACATACTGCAATCCCATTACATAAAAGTAACAACTGTTATGTGCTACGTTCAATACCCATTCTATTGGCATGTTCCTTAAATGTTTTTGGTGGTAATCCTTTTGTCAATGGACCTGCAACCATAACCAGTGTGCTTATATGTTCAATTGACACTCATTGTTTTCAAACTTCATCCTTAACAACAAAGTATTTCAATTCCATGTGTTTAGCACCATTAGAATACCTGTCATTCTTAGAGAAAAAAATAGCTGCGGAGTTATCACAATAAATTCTTAGCGGCTTGACAATAGAGTTGACAACCCCAAGTCCTGAGATAAAATTCTACAACCACAATCCATGAACCGTGGCTTCAAAGCATGCCACAAATTTAGCTTCCATAGTGGATGAAGCGGTGATAGTTTGCTTCACACTTCTCCATGATATTGCTCCTCCAGCTAATAGGAACAAATAACCAAAAGTGGACTTTCTGCTATCAACACATCCAGCAAAATCTAAGTCTGAGTAGCCAATCACCTCGAGATTATCAGTCCTCCTAAATGTGAGCATGTAATCCTTTGTTCCCTGCAAGTACCTCATCACTTTCTTTGCAGCTTTCCAGTGATCCAATCCTGGGTTAATTTGATATCTGCCCAACATACCAACTGCAAAACTGATGTCTGGCCTGGTGCAAGTCTGTGCATACATTAGACTTCCTACAACAGAAGCATAAGGAATCCCTTCCATTTGTTTTCATCCCCATTCATTCTGCAGACATTGCATAAGGCTAAATTTATCCCCTTTCTGAATAGGAGCAACACCAGCTGAACATTTCTCCATTCTGAATCTCTTTATAACTCTTTTGATATAGGCCTTTTGAGACAATCCTAACAATCCACGTGATCGATCCCGAAATATTTCAATTCCTATCACATAAGACGCCTCACCCATATCTTTCATTTCAAAATTCATAGAGAAACTTCTTGATTTCGTGTAATAAACCAAAATCACAGGTGGCAAGCAATATATCATCAAACAAAATCAGAAATATAAACTTACTCCCACTAACCTTCAAATATATACATCGATCAACAATGTTTTCCTTAAATCCAAAGGAAGTAATAGTATTATGGAACTTAAGATACCATTGCCGAGAAGCTTGTTTAAGTCCGTATATTGATTTCTTAAGTTTGCAAGCCAGGTGTTCTTTTCCTTTAATGGAGAAACCTTCAGGTTGATCCATATAGACTTCTTCTAAAATCCCATTCAAAAATGCAATTTTCACATCCATTTGGTGTAACTCCAAATCATAATGAGCCACCAATGCCATGATGATTCTAAGTGAGTCTTTCTTGGATACATGAGAGAAAGTCTCTTTATAATCTATGCCTCCTTTCTGAGTGAAACCTTTGGCCACAAGTCTGGCTTTATGTAATTCAATATTGCCCTTAGAGTCGTGTTCGGTCTTAAAGACCCATTTGCAACCAACTTTATTGTATCCTCTGGGCAATTCAGCAAGATCCTAGACTTCATTCCGGTCCATTGAATTCAACTCATCATTCATGGCGGCAATCCATTTAGTAGAATCACTACTTTCTATGGCTTGTGAAAATGAAATTGGATCCTTACATGTCCCAGATTCTTGTAGATAAACCACATAATCATTAGGAATAGTAGACCTCCTTTCCCTTTGAGATCTTCTTAATGCTACCACTGGTGGTTCTTCTACCATTGGTGGTTTTTCTACTATAGGTTCGTGGATGACAGTCTCATCATAGAGTGGTGGTTCATTAATTTGTTGTTCAATGTTGTTAGGTTGTTCAACAACGACAGGAACAACAATTTCCTTTGAATCCATAAATACCAGAGCTTGTACCCTAACCTCTTGGATAACCACACTTTTTGATTTATCACTCCCACTAACTTCACCACTTTCAATGAATCTGGCATTACCAGTCTCTACAATTCTCGTATTGTGATCAGGACAGTAAAACCTATACCCTTTGGATTTTTCAGGATAACCAATAAAGTAACCACTGATTGTTCTAAAATCAAATTTCTTTTCATGCGGATTATACACTCTAACCTCTGCTGGACAACCCCAAACATGCAGGTGTCTTAAACTCAATTTCCTATCTGTCCACCATTCGAAAGGGGTCTTTGGAACTAACTTACTAGGAACCCAATTCAATAAGTATACAACAGTCTTAAGAGCATGCATCCACAATGCCACGGGTAAATTAGAATTACTTAACATACTCCTAACCATATCCATTAAAGTACGATTACACCTTTCAGCTACACCATTTTGCTGTGGCGTTCCAGGCATAGTATACTGTGCACATATGCCATGCTTTTCAAGGAGTTTAGCAAATGGGCCAGGGCACTGCCCTGATTCATCATACTTTCCATAATATTCGCCACCTCTATCAGATCTGATGATTTTCACCTTGCTGTCTAATTGCCTTTCAACCTCAGTAATGTACACCTCAAGGGCATCCACCGATTGAGATTTTTCATGCAACAAATAGACATAACTATAATGTGAGAAATCATCTATAAAGGTGATAAAATACTTTTCTCCACCAAAAGATGGATTGTCAAAAGGCCCACAAATGTCTGTATGAATAATCTCAAGAAGCTTTTTACTTCTTGTGGCACCCTTCTTGGTGTGTTTGGTTTGTTTTCCCTTAATACAATCCACACATACCCCAAAATCAGAAAAATCTAGGTTCAAGAGAATCCCATCTTTACTAATCTTAGCAATCGTTCTCTGGAACTATGTCCCAGCCTTTTATGCCACAAGTATGAGGAATTTTCATTCGTGAGACTACGTTTAGTACCAATATTATGATGCAAAATAAGAATAGTTTCAGCAAATTGATTATCAAGTTTTAATTTGTACAAACCATCACAAAGAATACCCGAACCAACAAAAGAGGTACTCTTAAACAAACTGAAATTTTTATTCCCAAATTTAAAAGAGTAACCATCAACATCAATTTTAGACAAGGAAATTAAATTCTTGGAAATAGAAGGAACATAAAGAGTCTGAAACAGATCCAAATGATAACTAGAATCTAAAAATAAACGATAAGTCCCAATGGCTTCAACTAGAGCTTTAACCCGATTTCCCATGAACCGAAAATTTTCATTTGGATTTATGGTCTGGGTTGTAAGGAATCCCTGCATCATAGTTGAAACATGAGTACTAGCCCCAGAGTCAATCCACCAAGTATTAGAAGGAACTTCAGTTAGGTTTGATTCGAAACAAACATAAATTAAATTCATACCTTTCTTTTCGAACCATTCCTTATGTTTTTGATAGTCTTTCTGATAGTGTCCCGACTTTTTACAAAAGTGACACTTATCACTGTTCTTTTTCTTCTTATAAGCTATAGAACCACGATTAGGCTCATATGCCATAGGTGGTACTTTCTTCATGCCCTTTCTGGGCTTTTCCCCCTTCCTTTCAACTCCTTGAGTTGTGAGATGAACTGAATGTTGTCCATGTTGCTTAAGTCTTGCCTCTTCTTAACTGAGCATACTAGCCAACTCATTCACATTCCACTTATCCTTAATAGTGTTATAGTGAATCTGAAATGACCCATACTGAGGAGGCAAGGAGTTCAAAATAAATTGCACGAGAAAGAACTCATCCACCTTCATCTCAAGAGTCTTTAATTGAGCACCCAAATTTGTCATTTCAAGGACATGCTCATGCATTCCACACGTACCATCAAACTTCATGGTGGTAAGCTTAGCCATCAGCGTTCCAGCAAGGGACTTGTCAGCAGTTCAGAAACGCTCTCACATAGATTTCAAAAATTCTTTAGCATTGTCAGTTTCAGGAAGAGTTGACTTGATGTTGTTTGCTACAGTCATCCGCATAAACTTAAGGCTTAGTCTGTTCGATCTTTCCCATGCTTGGAATAAAGTCTTTTCTTCCGTACTTCTTTTATTAGTACTAGCAGCCGGTTTCTCAGTTTCAAGAGCTGTATCAAGATCTAGAACACCAAGGTGAAACTGAACCCGTTCTTTCCAATCTGAGAAATTCATTCCATTCAAGATCGGAATAGAAGAGGCATGCGAATGTAGTGAAACAGGAATTGACACCGCAACCATAAATTTATGTTCACAACATTAATATTAAGAGTTATAAGTAAATAACCAACATAAAAAACACATGGTTCAATAATAAATAGTATTACCGAGACCTACCTTTGGGCTAATCTTATGGTAAACTATTAATAATTAGGGTGATTCCCTTTTCACCTAATAGGACTAATTGATAAAATATTCACAACTAAGTAAGTTCGTTACCTTTGGGTATTCGTACTCTCCTTTATTCATGAATATTCACCAACCATCTTATTCCAATTAATTAATCTCTAAAAAAAATAGTGCACCTTTGGGACAACCTAGTATTGTAGTGATTAAATAATTGCGATTTGCAAAGTCATTATTTATTTATTTTAATACTATGGGAAACAAGTATTAAATTTCAATAATTTGACTTGATATCTATATAGCATTCCGATTGGACCACTTTGGTGGCTACCAAGCCGTGTCATAATATAGACCTCAAATCAATATAATGACCCGACATATACATTAAAGTAACAAATAAAATTAATCAATACAACAAATTTATTATGCAGCAACCATGTATTATACTAGATCATGGTTTTGTATTTATAGCACACAAAAGAAATTTGATGGACGATAAAATAGATAAAACATTATTAAACATAATGGAAAAATATGAAAGTTCTTAACTCTTCTCTGATACCACATGTAAATAAAATATTAAATTACCGTTATGTAATTTACATTTTCTATAATCTCAAGACCTAGAACTATCATGATCATCACACACACACACACACACACACACACACACACACACACACACACACACACACACACATATATATATATATATATATATATATATATATATATATATATATATATATATATATCATAATGCGGAAATTAAATAATCATGAAAACATTATTACTTGGATCCATTAGTGCAGAAATCTGGAAATGATGAGTGCAATAAACTTTAATCACTGTCAGATACTTGGATGAGATGAAAAATAGAATTACTTTTAGAAGCTTGAATGAGATGAAAATCGGTTTCTCTCCTACCCCTTTACAGATAAATTCTTTTCAGACTTAATATGATGGTATTCTAATAGATCATTTATAGGTGGAGAGAGGACTGATTTTCTCAAAACGGTTATACTCCACTTGTCCATCAAAGCAAGAGTCTTGAAAACTACTCTTCTAATTGATCAATAAAATATACGAAAGATATGAGATACCTTTTATAAAACGGTAACTGCCTATCACGTGTGCCTCTTCATGTGGGCCATTGAAATTAATTAAAATTAATCTTACAAAAGAGACATGTCCCTTCATGGGACATGTCTATTCATTAATTTATTTTATCAATTTAACTATTTAGTTATTATGAGAATAATTATAATCTAACTTTATATATATATATATATATATATATATATATATATATATATATATATGTCAATTATTATATATATTGATATATATGTATATAATAAATCATTTCCCATAATAATCATATAGTCAATATTATTTATCTAACTGATGCTACCAACATCAACACTCCCTCTTAGCTAGGGAGGATAAATCAATCCAATGTCAACACTTAAGACACTTGACAACATCAATTATATGATGTAAGCAATAAAGGCATCATCCTCATGATGTAATCAATATATAGAAACATAGTCTCAATATGTGGATTGCCTCCATCGGCGATTCTATCCACAAGTCCTCATGTGGATTGCCTCCATCGACGATTCTATCCACAAGTCCTTAGGTGGATTGCCTCCATCGGAGATTCTATCCATTTGATATCTCGAGTCTTGGCCTATCAGAATGTCAACACATGACATTCACCTAAGTACTCAATAGTTCATAAAGATATCATCTCATGATATCGAGAGCATTGGCCTATAGAATATCAACCCTCAAGATATTCACCAAGTGC